>JAHKKF010515446.1:20729-34812 GCA_019740295.1 Labeo calbasu
GAGCAATTCCGATAGCGTCTTCGCACCACCGGTGCTCACGCCCTAATTAACATCTACATTTCTTCACTTTTATTTTGGTCGAAAACCACTGGAAGTCCTTAAAGCTTCTCTTTTTTGTCAACAGGTATACAAAAAAACTTTTCATTGCAAACCTAGTAAAATAGTGTGTTTTTAAATGTGGATGAAGCGAATGAGTAGGTAGTCTTCTCACCTCTGCTCTTGCCCATTTGCCTTTGTATTTAGCCAGACACACTTTCCCACAAAACGGTTTGGACACCAACAGCTCCCATGTTAACTTAGAAACAAATAAGAGACATTTAATGCTCTGACTATCATGTACACCTCCTAAGAGAAGCCTAAAAAAACCTGAATTTATCAATTTTACCTGAGAGATGAAGTGTGCTTCAATCTTATCCATGATGTCTTTGAGTTTGGCCTGGCCTCGGGAAGGCAACTGACAGTATATACTGCCATCAGAGCACACGTTTGTCACACACACGTTTGTGTACACGCTGTTCACCTGAATAGATTAGGATGGGGAGAAATTATTATTTATTAATTTTGTAAACATATAAGTGATTTTCTTGGAGAGTCCAACAAAATGTGCAGCAATTTAATAATGATGCAATATGATGTAATTCTGAAAGACCTGTAGAGGATTCTCCATGGACCTATCCTGCAGGGATTTCAAGCATACAGCATTCACATTGACATCATCGTTCTGAGAAGTGTCATATAGCACAACAAGGGGCGTGTCCTCTCGCTCCACAATCTCAGCCAATAGCGTACAGCCAACAGCTAATGACTCCAGAGTCTTCAGAACTACAGCATCTGTACTGAACGGCTCCAAACCTAACATTAAAGACCGTAAAAGTGAACACGAAATTACTTCATATATTACTCTCTCACATATGGAAGCTTACTTTCACCACAGAATAAAAACAGGTGAAAAAAAAAAAAAAAAAAAAAGGTGATTGCGACTTCTTGTCTCACAATTTAGACTGAGTTTCAATTTCGCATTTCAGTTTTTTCTGTTATGGAATTTAAAAAAAAAGGTTAAATAACATGCTTTCTTACTCACATACTCACAATAGCCTCTGATGAATATTACCTGCAAGTTGGCATGTGGTTGCCTGGAAGGGAAGAGTCAGGAATTGATCCCTCAGCTGTAGTATCTTCTTCCTGCTGACCACCTCAAAGAACCCGTGATCCACACAGTACACCTATGAAGAGGGAAATATTTTAATTACATCTAACGGACGTCATGTCTTATACTAAGAATATACAGACTCTGATACCTTCACACTGTCCTCTGTGACCAGGTGGACTTGAGCTCTCAGTACTGCATCTTCCTCTAAAGCAACTGCCACCAGTTGTCCAATTTTTGGGGAGAGAAGACAAAGTCCAGCTCCAACTGTATTATAGAATTGAAGCATGGCCTCCTCCAACACCTCCAGAGCTTTAGAGTAGTCTTCCCCCACAAACCTGAAAAACAAGACACTATTATGAATCCACAACCTTAAAGGGATAGTTCATCCAAAAATGAAAATTACCCCATGATTTACTCACCCTCAAGCCATAGGTGAATGAGTTACAGTTACAGTTGAGGTCAAAAGTTTAAATTCACCTTACAGAATCTGCAAAATGTTTATTATTTTACCAAAATAAGAGGGATCATACAAAATGCATGTTATTTTTTATTTAGTATTGACCTGATAAAGATATTTCACATAAAACGTGTTTACATATAGTAAAAAATTATTTGTTTTTTCAGCATTTTTGTGTATTTGAACCTTTTCCAACAATGACTGTATGATTTTGAGATCCAACTTTTCACACTGAGGACAACTGAGGGACTCATATGCAACTATTACAGAAGGTACAAATGCTCACTGATGCTCCAGAAGGACACACGATGCATTAAGAGCCAGAGGTGAAAACTTTTGAATTTGAAGATTAGGGTAAATGTAACTCTTTGTCACCTAGAAAACATGCAAGTATCTTCTGTAGATTTTGAAGGGCAGTACTAAATGAAAAAAAAAAAAAAAAGGTATTTAGGGAAAATAAGAAAAATGTACACATCTTTATTCTGTTCAAAAGTTTTCACCCCTGGCTCGTAATGCATTGTTTTTCCTTCTGAAGCATCAGTGAGCAGCTAAACCTTCTGTAGTAACTGCATACGAGTCCCTCAGTTGTCCTCAGTGTGAAAAGATGAATCTCAAAATCATACAGTCAATGCTGGAAAGGGTTCAAATACACAGAAATGATGAAAAACAGCAGAATTTGTATGAGCTGAAGGATTTTCCTGAAGAACATTTTGCAGATTCTGCAAGGTGCATGTAAACATTTGACTTCAACTGTATATTAAAAAATGTTTTGGCTCTTCCAAGCTTTATAATGGCAGTGATTGGCTGTTGAGATTTTGAAGTCTAATAAAGTACATCCATCCATCATAAAAGTATTCCACACGAGTCGGGGGGGTTAATAAAGACCTTCTGAAGCAAACTGATGCGTTCAAAATCTCAACAGCTATTCACTGCCATTAAAAAGCTTGGAAGAGCCAAGACATTTTATTAATGTAACTCCAATTGTATTCATCTGAAAGAAGAAAGTCATATACTCCTAGGTTGGCTTGAGGAAGAGTAAATTATGGGGTGATTTTCATTTTTGGGTGAACAATCCTTTTAAATGATCCAACCAGAGAGGAATTTTGTATCTAAAAATAAAGTATTGGTTTTGTGAGGCCTACCTGAGAACAATATTATCTGTGCTGCTGACCTCCATCACCAAAACAGATAGGAACTCTGTTGTTGGAACGATCAGAGGAGGTACACGTGGATTGCCGGCACAGGGCAAAACCAATGGTGGTGGGCGAGGACGGGGCTGTGTCTGCACCTGGCATGGTAGTGCATACAGTATTGCTCTCTTTCGATTATCTGGCATGGGGTACTCAACCATACATGTGTCTGCCAACAGAGACAGATCCTCCAACATATACTGTGGAAACACGCACCTGAGAGAAAAGACAAAATAAGCACTGTGCTACACTCTCATTCATTTTAGTACAAATTGACAGACAGAAATGTTTGAAAGCATGTCTGTCATAACAGTGTGTCAATTTCTCTTGTGCATTCACTAACAACACTACTGTTCAAAAGCTTGGGGTCAGTATACTTTGTGTTAAAGAAATTATTACTTTTATTCAACAAGGATGCATTAAATTGATCAAACGTCAGGTCAGAGGTCAAAAGCTACCCAAAGGCCTCCTGGAAAAGTTGTGGAAGTGCGTGAGCCCACAGGCCCTGGCTGTATTTATTGAGCAGCTGCCGGAGCTTCTGCTTGATCTCTGGAGTCAGAGGCTGGTGAGAAGGCGGAGTGGAAGGAGGGGTGATGAGCGAGTGAGGGTGAGCTTTGGGGGTTTCAGGGAGAGTGAAATCCAGCTTGGTGGAGGTGGGCGATGTTGGGCTCAAGGGCGTATGGGATTTCTGGGCTGAAGTAGGAATGTTAATGGCAAGAGTTCTGAGGGTGCGGGTCGTTTGCTGGGCAGGTGTTGGCTGTTTTGCATTAGGAGATGCATGCTTGCATGGAGATACAGCAGGCACAGTGCTTGGTTTTGGGACAGGTTCCAAGACGGGATATACCAGGCGGTCAACTATGTTATTGCTGCCTGGCTTTTCAACCTAAGGACAGCAGAGAGAGAGAAAACTGTTCATATAGCATATAACAGCCACCAATTTTATAACATAAAGGAATAGTTCACCCTAAAGTGTACATTGTCATTATTTATTCATCCTCATGTAATTTCTGTACGTTTCTTTTTTTATAAAATGATGGTTTATAATGACAACATAAAGTGCCCACCATAAAAACAAAACTTATTATTGGCAGACAAACAACAGTGTATGAAAAACGGTGTTATTTCAGTATTATTTATACTATTAGGTTTCTAAAATAAAATTTTATATTTTTAGTTTTTATTTTAATTTCTATTTTGATTTAACTTTGGTTTCATTTTAGACTTTTTTAAATATAATCATTTAGATTTAATTAGTTTTTTTCCAGCTTTATTTTTTGTTTAGGTTGAGTTTTCACTAATTTCCATTAAGTTCTAGTTTCTGGTAATTTTAGTGCTCAACTTTGACCTTCAACTAGCTGCACCTATTTACCATTTTTAAAAATTGTTTTCTATTTGAATATATTTTAAAATGTAATTTATTCTTGTGATCAAAGCTAAATTTTCAGCATTATTACAGTCTTCAGTGTCACATGATCCTTCAGAAATCACTCTAATATGCTGATGTGTTGTTCAAGAAACATTTTTATTATTATTATCAATATCAGTATGCTTTTGTAACATTATACACTGTACCATTCAAAGGCATGGAGTTAGTATAATCTTTTGCTTTGTTTTTCGGGGAAGAAATTATAGAAAGTAATAGTTTTATTTAGCAAGGATGCTATAAATTGATCACAAGTGATGATAAAAACATTTATAATGTCACAAAAGATTTCTATTTCAGATAAATGCTGTTCTTCTGAACTTTCTATTCATGAAAAGCTGAAAAATATTCAGAAACCTGAAAAAAATTCTACTCAGCTGTTTTCAACATAATAAATAGTAAATTAAAAGTAATAAGTTTTTTGAGCAGCAAATCAAAATATTGCAAGGCTTTCTGAAGGACCATGTGACACTGAAGACATCACAGCTTTGAAATCACAGGAATAAATTACATTTTAAAATATATTCAAAAAGAAAGGCCCAATTTTATTTTAAAAAGTAAATATATTTTTGAAAAATGTATTGTTTTTGTTGTACTTTGGATCAAATAAATGCAGGCTCTGTGAGCTGAAGAGACTTCTTAAAAAAAAAAAAAAAAAACATTAAAAATCAAAATCTTTTCACTGATAATGTATTTTTTTTATATAATATTTATTCCAGTTTTATTTCAACTAACAAAAAATGCTGTAATAGTTTAAGTTAATGATAAAAACATTGATCACAATGTCATTTTAGGTTGAGTCAGCATGTGTTTGTGTATTTTGGTTCTCTCACAGTGCAGATGTGCGTCCATGTCTCCACTTCTTTTTGCATGTGGAGCTCTTCCTGGAACATATTTCTATAGAGCTGAGGGATTTTGGACAGCCAGACTCCACTGCAGTACTTCTGCAAAAGCTGTTTGATTCGACCCTGAACCACCTCAACATCTGCACGGTTTACTGGCTTTTGCTGAGCTGAAGAAACAACACACAAACAAACATCACACTCAAGTTTGTTGAATATCAAAAAGAGAGATTATAAATCAAAATTAGCACATCCTGAGTGCTGCAGTGATGATGTATCTCTGATGTTGTGCTTACCTGGTGTCCCACTGGTCTTGACAGTCTTTATCTCTGTATTGAACTTATTGGGTGCAAATGTATTTCCCTCTAACCTGAAATCACATACAGCGTAAGTGTTGGGATAAATGTACTGTCAAGGTTTTTTCTCACGTCACTCACCCTGGTGACCTCCTGTTCAGTTGCCGAGCAGGAACCCGGGATGAGGGGAGGTCAGTACTGTAAAGCTGCCGCTGGTTAGGGTAAAAACTGGATTTGGATGTGGAGCTTCGAGCGGAATGAGTCATGTGGCCCGGCTGCCTCAGAGACAATCGAGGTTTGACTGCAAAGACCAAAACAGTTAAACCACATCAATAAACAAACGCATACCTCGAAAGCCTGCTTAACGGAGTACAGGACACTAAACGGTTTGTTGCAATAGCATGTAATTGTGACTGACTGGCACAGATATACTCAACACACATATACAGACAAGCTTGGTGGGCAAATCCACAGCAATAAAACTCTTTATAAGGTCCCTATTGGGATGTGGATAAACATACTAGGATTTCCAATGTCAAAGAGTACGGAAGCATGTAGATTAATGTGGTTATTAAAGGTGATGTTTGTTAAAATACTAAACTAACTAAAGAAAACCATTTTACTTTTTTGTCACTACAAAGAGTATTGAAAAACAGGTTTGCACCTCACAAAATTTAAAGGGATAGTTCACCCAAAATACACCCTTGTTCAAGGCCCAGAAATGTAGAGAGGACATTGTTAAAATAGTCCTTTTGACATCAGTGGTTCAACCGTAAAGTTATGATGCTATGAGAATACTGGACTGGCACCGGAAGAGAAGAAATTGTTGTGTAAAGTCATTGTTTTTGTTTTCTTCGCACACAAATAGGGCTGTGACGGTTGCAATGACAACTGCAAATTAATTATTAATAAACTAGTGTTTATTAGTGTTCCACTGTCGCAAAGATATTATATATATATATATATATATATATCTCAACACCGTGCCACCAACGGTAGCTGGTCCATTACGACCGCGGTGGAAAAAAATCTGCCACCGTCACAGCCCTACACACACAAAAAGTATTCTTGTAGCTTCATAAAATTATGGTTGAACCACTGATGTCACACAGACTATTTTAAGGATGTCCTTACTACCTTTCTGGGTCTTGAAAGTGGTAGTTGTATTGCTGTCTATGCAGGGCCAGAAAGCTCTTGGATTTCATCAAAAATATTTTAATATGTGTTCTGAAAATGAACGAAGGTCTTACAGGTTTAGAACCACATGAGGGTGAGGAACTAATGACAGAATTTTCATTTTTGGGTGAACTGTCCCTTTAAAGCTCAAGTTAATTTTGAAATGTACACTGATAATTTATGAATTGCAGAATAATACCAGTTACTTTTACATTTATTCATTTAGCAGAAGTTTTTTCTCCAAAATTAACCACAACAATTTCATTATACCAGCCAAACAGTATTTCTTTAACTGGGGATTTTTATTTGTGCATGTATGTGCGTGTTACCGTTATGTGAAAACAGAGATGAAGACTTCGCTCTCATTTGGAAGTTCAGTAATTTAGAACAGCCGGACTTCTTCACATTCTTCTGCCGGGCGACCAGCTGTGCTATGTGTGCAGTCTCCTCACACACACCAGCAAAACACATAACCTACAAACATGCAAATAAAATCCATTATATGGCATGATTGTAAATTGAGTAATCATTAACTTGACTGTGATTTCATGTTTTAATAATCTTTTAAAACTTTTTTTAATGAGACCTTTTTTTAAAAATATTTTCTGCCATTTCTATTACATCCGCATAAATTCAGAAAATCTGAAATCGGTTCACTGTGGACTTATGAGAATCAATTACAAATCAAGGAGAAGAGTGCAAAAGACTGTCTGAGGAGCAAAAGGCAAAATTTGCAGTTGGCCAAACTGAACCAGGATCTCCAGGGCAAGAACCTTGACAACATTCATGTTTGTTATCATCATTTCTGGTCAGGTAGGTGAAATATTAGGCTAATATCTTAATTAATACTGCTTGTACGTATCTTTTTCACCTATTAATTTTACTTTGTCAAACTATTGCGCCATCTCCTGCTTACTAAGTCCTTCTCTATACAATTTAGCAGCTTCCACACGTTTTTTTACATGGTTTAGATGGCATAAATTAGCAGAACAGCGTATTCAGCAGTACATTAACCGTGCAATCATTGCTGTTGCTTACATCCGAGTATCTCCAACATGGTCATGCATCCGGGTAACTGACCAAGCCATGATGCAAATGCAAACCCTCTACAGAAGTGTTTCCCAGTTTCCACAAAAGCAGCAAAAACAGTTCAATATTAACAATAAGAAGAAATGTTTCTTCAGCAGTAAATCAGCATATTAAAATGATTCTGAAGGATCATGTGACACTGAAGACTGGAGTAAAGACTGATGAAAATTCAGCTTTGCCATCACAGAAAGAAATTACATTCACGTATATTAAAACAGAACACAGTTATTTTAAACTATAATAATATTTCACAATATTTTAATTAAATATATCTACATTTTTGACCAGCAGTGTGCATATATACATATTAAAATATATTAGACATGTGGTGTAACGACAGACTAACTGAATGCCTCACCTCTCCAGCACTGGAGCGTTCGAGCCGCACCACACCGGGAATGCTGCGGAGAAAACTCTCTAGACTGCCGTGTCCAAACTGCCGGTAAGGGATCACCTCTCCTGTCAGAGCCCGGTAATCTCCCTGCAGACGGGCCATGGCCACACCGTGCTTACTGCTCTGAAGAACAGCTCGCAGCATCTTCTTCACCAACTCCAAGTCACTCATTCTGCACTCAAACACAAAGTCAAACTAATGAAGAGACATCTGTCCAAAACAAAAAAAGACAGCATTTTTGTAACCTACTGAGTTGCCAAATTAAGACAGTGTTTTGGGAATTACAAACACATTCAGACTCAAGATTTAAAAGCTACTCAAAATGCTTTTAAGATTTACGTTATGTTTGTGGTAAATATTGAATGTTTTGAGTCTATATAACAATAAAGTGACCCATAAAAATGTATACAACAAAGTGAAAAGTTAATCTGCACTCAATGCCATCAACATTGTTTTATAAATGAAATATCACATTATGTTCAGATCAAATATAGTAACCATAGTAAAACTTAGCCATTTTTTCGCATGAACCCTAAATAATGATTGACGTACACCAATTAAATCCAATTATTGAAAACGTTGTTTTTAATTATTTTTTTTTTTACTTTTTAAATGTATGAAACTAGAATAAATACACATATAACATTAAAACAAGTTATCACATATACGATTTAAAAGATTTCTCATCTTAGACAAACTTGTCTCTCGGTTTACGGTTAACCATGTTATCCTAAACATTTCTCAATTTTACAGTCTCAAAACTGCAGCCCACAACATTTCATTTTACATTGTAAAGATTGATTCATGTTAGTATCAGTCAAGATAACCATACACTTATGTGAAACATAAGATTTAATACTCAAATATCGAAAGAAGACAGGCGGGAACAGAAGAAGGCTAAATTCCATCAGACAGTAATTAACTAGCTAAACAAACGACATAATTGATTTAACTTTATTATTCCGTTTCCTTTAGCTTGTAACGACATTGCTCATTCCTAAATCATAAAATATCTCCAAAACATTATTAATCGAAGTCTAGTTATCAAAACTCACCTGATTGTTTTTTAAATCTTCACACTAATTTAGCCGTAATACCGCGCGAACACGCACGTGTATTTGCCATCACTCCAGCTACGTCATACGTCATCTGAAAAAGGACTGAGGTCAAATGTCAGACAGAAAATAAATAAATAAATAAATAAATAAAAATGAACAAAGATGAATACATGAACGCGATTTACTATCATATGTAATTTACTAAATAAATAAATAAATCCCAAAGTCCATGAATAGGCTTGATTGAAGGCCCAGCCAGCCAGTCATCCATCTTTTAGGATAAAGAGTAGAAAATAGTTCTCCAGCATTTAATATTGTAAACACCTATTAAAACATATAATCTTGGTCTGTTGAGATCCTGGAGGAAAAAACGATAAATAAAACTCATGCTTTGAGAATTCAGGGTGATGACAGTCATGCGCTCACCAGTGTCTGCCTAACTAAATTTAAAAACTATTTACTAAGGAATCAGGGGAGACAAGCTGCAGTCACCTCTTCCACATCACTAACAAAAAAAAAGCAAAGCTAGCAAGTACCATAAGCCTACTAATATTACATTGCTAGCACAAACATTCAATATTATGCTTCTGTTATGCTTCCTATATCTTGTTTATCACAGTATTTTGGGAAGTGATGTAAGAAACAAATTTTCTAGGAGAACAGTTTTTTTATCTTTAATATACAAAGACGCTGTATATCTTTTTATATAGACCAACATATAAAAAACAGACATCTGTTTTATCTATTTATTTCAAATAAGTTCATTCTAATCAGAGCAAAACAATATTTATGGACTTTGAATAACCTACTTAGAAAAAAAAAAAAAAATTGGACATAAACCATCAAATTAATTCACACAAACAAAGCGTTCACATACTTTATTACAAAATACTATTTGACCAACAAACACTTCATCAATTAAACATTCAAATTTGTTTCAGAAGCTCGTAAACAAATCATTTCAAGCATTTTCTCAGTCCAGTTCTTTGATGAAATTCATGTAATGGCTATGATGAGTGCATTTATGTATTATAGGAAGGTAGATTCTCCTTCTGGCCCTTTGTATCAAAAAGGCAAGACAGAATTTTTCAATAGTCTATCCACCTTATTTTTCACATAACAAAAGAGTGTGACCATTTGTAAATTTTATAAGTCTGGTTTCCATTTTCATTTGCTTCTATTTTTAGCTGTACAAAACTTGTTTTGCTGCTCGATATTGCAAATTGATGTGTCTTACCATGTTATTTTAGTGTATCATCTTAATTATGAACACACTGGTTTGTAATGCAAACAGTTTTACCATTTACTGCATGTTGTCATTCTTCTCGTTATATCCGTATAGCGCCCATAGGCTTACTTCTGCATTTAGGTATAAGGTGGATATCCCCTAAAAGTTAGTTTAGTCAGCAGTGCAGTAGTTTCAGACACAAAACTCCAGTTCTGAATTACAGTGTCTGTGTTCACACAGAGGAACTGGTTTCAGGAGCTCCAGCTCTTTCAGACATTTGACAGTTTTGGCTCTGCAGTTTTGTTGTTGACCAGTTCAGCTGCTTGTTGAGCCTGTGAGGTGATGGCTCGGGCTAAGAGGAGTGGGTCATGGTTGTCGTTCTGGTTCAGTTTTGTTCTTTTTCTCAGCAGGATGAGTGCAGGGTTCCTCAGCAGTGTGTACAGCAGCAGCCAGCGCACACGTACTCTGCCCCCTCCTGGGCATCCTGTCAAACAACAGACAGGCACAGTCATTTCATAGGATGCCTGTTTAAAGGAATTTGTGCTGTTTTGTATCTGGAATCATTATTACCTCTGTTACTGCTAAAAGTTGCATAAGAGGACACTGCAGGTTCTCGTTTCTCCAGCGTTCTGCCAAGCAGTTGATGGCAGAAACACACCATAACTGGATTGCTATGGTAATGATCAGCAAATATCATCCCTATCCATGTACTATATCCTGTAAATTATAACCATTGAACAAAAATACTGGAATTAGTCTCAAATTGTACAGTCTTATAAAGGGGAAATATTTAATCACCCAAATATACTGTCAAATCAAAATTTATTCAGACCTAGAAAATGGTAATAAAACATTACAAGAACTCAGAGTTAAACTGTGTCAGATCAAATTAATTTTGGTAATGTCAGATTAGATTACAATTAGATACACTAGATAATACCAATTTAGGTCAATCAATTACCAAGCAACGCTTAATTTTGTTCAGTGTGTGGTGTAAAAAAGTCACATTAGCAATTAAAGAAAAAACAGTTAAGCAAAACATGGTCAGGTCAAAGTATCTGAATAATTTCAGCTCCAATTTTTTTTTTGTTTTACTGGCAGTCCACTGTATGAAGAATTTTTTGGTATAATATATCAGTTTACTTTATTTTGCTATCCTCACATACATAAATTAACTATAGTATCCTGCACCCACTAAAAAATTTTAAAAATTATATCTGGTGTCTGAATAATTTTTGGTTTGACTGTAATTAATTTATAAAATATAATTAAAGATAAATACCCAAATATAATTAAATAATAATGATAATAATCATTTAAAGTAATTTCTAATTATTCTAAATATGTTATTATTCTAAATATGATATTTAGAAAATTAAAGGGATTTTTCACTGCACAGTGCAGCATATGCCATTATAACCTGGATCACTGGACTCATAGCCCCGCTGCATGATGGTCCGATCAATTCGTGACACCAGCCAGGTGCCCACAACGAAGCTGTTTATAATGCGCAGGATGCAGTTGCTCAACCCCATAACCACATTATAGAAGAAGAAAAAGTAGTTAAAGCAGTGGAACGCTTTTCTGTGAAAAGAGAAGAGAGAGTTGGGTTATTAAAAATATATATTTATATATATATATATATATTTTAATGTGGCTTTGCTGAATTTTTTAGTCAGCGAAGCCACATTAAAATGGTCAAAAGTGACAGTGCATTTAAGACATCAGGAATACAAGACATTTATAGTATTACAAAAGATTTCTATTTCAAATAAATACTGTTCTTTCTATTCATCCAAAAATTCAGAAACAAATGTATTTCAATTTCCACAAAAATACTAAGAAGCACAACTGTTTTCAACATTGATTGTAATACAAAATGTTAGATTCATTCTAGAATAATTTCTGAATGATCACGTGACACTACAGATTGGAGTAATGATTAAAATATATTCAAATAGAAAACAGTTATTTTAAATTCTAATAATATTTCATATTATTACTGTTTTTACTGTATTTTTTAATCAAAAATGTGCAGGACTTCTCTCAAAACATTAAAAAAACTTCAAAAACTATATCATAACACCATAACATCATGGCTGTTTAAGGTCAAAGCATATTTATAGGTTCATCCATTTGTTTTTCATTGAAGAAGGTGCTTTGTAGTTGTCCTACCTGTTGTTGAGTGCAAGGGGCTTTTCTTTGTCACTAGGTGAGAGTTTGTCCTGCAGGAAAAACACTTGGACCAGAATAATCTGCACTACCACCAAGGCTATCACTAAGAGTATTGTCAGCCTGCAATTACATAAAACACAGTTTAATGCTGTTCAAACACTGCTTATCATTCTTAAATTAACATGATGTTAGTTATAAAACAGAATGTTGTCATGCCTAATGATTATGCTTTTGAAAAATTACTTTGGTTTTGAGATGTCTTTAAAGGAACTCACAGAATGATCCCTACACTAGAAAGCCATCTGAGAAAGTGTCCTTTCTGGATTGGTAGAACAACCGCATACACAAACAGCAAGGCAAAAAGAAACTGCGCAAAGTGAACTATCAGAAACCCTGCAGAAAAGAAAAACACTTTAATCAATACAACAAACATTTGATGGCATGTCATCATCAAATTCTTTTGTATATTTAAGTCACTCTGACTAACAACACTACAAAGGTAAGCAAAGCATGGAAAGGGCAGATGCCCGTGAAGGTATTGACCTCTCTGAATAGAAAGTAAACTCTGCTAGTCTCCCCACATTTTGTGAGGGCAGCTTATGAGGTCACGAGGCCTATTTTTATAATAGAATTTACATACCCCACATAGTGAAGGCAATCTGCCAGCCTGAGTATCTTGTTATAGCAGCCTGAAAAGGAAAAGCATGTGGGATTTTGATCAACATTTTTTTCTAAATGCCTTTTTAATTGTTGTCGTCAGTCATAGAGGAAACCAAAAGAAACCCTTAAAAAAACATCTTTACTTACCACGCTGACAGCAGAGCTTGGTTTACGGAACTTCTCTGGAAGAAAACTTCTCTGTCCCTTCCACAACCTCTTTAAATGTTTCCTGGAGTCATAAATAACATTTTTTTAATGATTTGATGATACCTCCTTTGGGTAATTACTGAAAGTGTGTAATTGTTGAAGTTTATATATAAAGAATGCTTAAATAAGCATACCTGTAACATACTAGCACGTGAAAGGTGTACGTAACAGACGTCAGAGTGGAAAAAATAGTTGTTGCCAACCAAGACTCTAAAACAGTAATATTGTAAAAAATTATTATAATTCAAAACAACTTTCTATTTTAATATATTTTAAAATGTAATTTATCCCTGTGATGACACAGCTGAATTTTTTAAGCTTCATTACTCCAGTCTTCAGTGTCACATGACCCTTCAGAAATCATTATAATATGCTGATTTGGTGCTCAAGAAACGTTTCTGATTGTTATCAAGGTTTACTAAATGTTATGTTGCTTAATATTTTGTGGAAACCATGATGCATAGTTTAAAATTATACTAGTGATGGAAGTTTGGTGGAAGGTTAGCGATTGAACAGAATCTATTTGAAACAAAAATCTTTTGTAAGAATGTATCTTTACTGCCACTTTTAATGAATTTAAAGCATCCTTTCTGAAAAAAAAACACAACTATTAATTTCTTTCAAAAAATAAAATATTAAAAAAATAAAATAAAATAAAATAAAGAAATCTTTTGATCCCAGGCTAATGAATGGTAGTGTAGGGCTCCAGAAGGAGTTAATACAATGTATTAAAAGCCG
>JAHKKF010515447.1:0-13623 GCA_019740295.1 Labeo calbasu
TTTTTATATTTATTGATTTTAATTGCATTTTAGTTAAAGTTTTGTAATTGTTTCTTTCATTTGTATTGTTTTCATTATCAATTTAATGATTTAATATAGTTTAACAAATTTTTTTTATTTTTATATTTATTGATTTTAATTGCATTTTAGTTAGTTTTAGTAATTTTGTTGTTTTTCTTTCATTTGTCCTGTTTTTATTTATTATTAATTTAATAATTTCACAGTTTTAACTTGATTTATTTTTATATTTATTGTTTTAAATTTAATTTTAAAAAGTTTTATTAGTTTCATTGTATTTTTATTCTTGTTTTACTTTATTAATTCATTCATTTAATATAATTTTAATCAGTCCATTTATTTATTTTAAAAAAAATGTTAATGTCCATATAGCATTTATTCATTTTTATTTCCTAGTTGAAGCTTTAGTGATTTATGTGTATAAAAAAAAAAAAAACCTCATGGATGCATTTTGATTAAATTGGTTAAATTAATATATGGCATCTGTAAGATATTTTAATGTTTTTGACTGCATTTGCTGCATTTATTTTGTCAAAAATACAATGAAATTGGTAAAAAAATTATTACAATTTCACATAGCTGTGTTCTATATGAATATATTGAAAAATGTATTAAATTTTCAGTATCTTTACTCCAGAATTTATTTGAAATACTCTCTGTAACATTATAAATGTCTTTACTGTCACTTTTGACCAATTTAATAAGTCCTTTCTAAATGAAAGTACTAATTTCTTATTAAAAAAAAGACATATTACAGACTGATGTGTAGTGTATGTGTGGTCTTTTAAGATGCATGTGTGCCGTCTTACACTCTAGTACTGTGAGAGTCCAGTCACTCCTCCGTGTTGATATGCCCGTTCGCCCTGGTAGGTGGAATCCTGGGAAAGCGCCACATCCATCTGGGATTTAAACTCATCACCCAGGTAGCTGTCCTGTTTCACACAAAAGACCCAAAACAATATTTAAAACTATAGAACAAAGCTTGGTCACTTTCACACAGACTCTAGAGGCTTATAGCTCATATAAAAGTGTGCATGTGTACCTGTGAGAGCTCAGGCTGGGACAATCCAGGTTGGCTCATCTGTGACGGCTGGCTCATGGTGATGTAGCCCTGGGTCAGTGGACCCTGAGAGAAGGGCTGAGACACCAGATCCTGACTGGCCTGGCTGTTCGGCATGTTGGCCTGCCCGCTGCCGTGGTTACCGGTGCCACGGTTTCTCTGACGACCTCCACGACCCCCGGTTTTACCTTTAGGAGCACCACGACCTGTTAACAGTGAGAGAGAACGGATTAATATCACATTCCAGATTTTTATTCTACACATTCATTGCATTTTTTCCCCAACAAAAAGTCCATTTATAATGTTAGTCAAGGTTTCTCGTTAATTTAATGCTTTAGGGTTTTCTCTCACCTGCAGCTGGTCCGTTCACCTGGCCCAGGTACCCGGGCGGAGGCATGGGCGGCATGACTAGATTGAACGGGATGGGGATGTTCATGGAGCCCATCGGGTTCGGCCCAGTCCCGATCATGCCGACCTGGTCATGGGTCTGGAAGTACATATTAGACGGACGTCCTGCATAGACACACACACAAAAAAAAAGCAATAAATTATATATATTTTTGATTAGGTTCATTATGAAACATCAAAGAAAATCATTAATATACTATTATAGTTTGTTAATATTTTGAATTAGATTTTTTATTTTATTTTATATTTAATATTTTTTAAATATTTTTTAAACTTTAATTTGGTAAATATTTAAATTTAGTCTTAATATTAAAAAATATATATATTTTCATTTTAGTTTATTTTTAGTATTTTAAAACGAAAATGAGTCTGACGTACATAAATTAGAAGACGAAAGAGCAAAATGAAACTAAACAAAAGCTGTGTAAAAGATGTTATAGTAAATATAAGGTACTGTTTTAAAGATAATTTAGAATTTATTTTTAGATTTTAATGTAATTTTAGTTAACGTTTTAGTAATTTAGTGTTTTTCATTTTTATTGTTTTAACTTAATTGAATAATTTAATATAGTTTTCATTTAATTTATTAATAATGATAATAATAATAGTAATATTTAGTGTTTTTAATGTCATTTTAGTCGTTTTGTTTTTTTCTTTAATTTATTATTGTTTTAATTATTAATGAATTAATTAATAATTTTATTTTTTATATTTAGTGTTTAAAACTGAATTTTATTTACAGTTTTCGTAAATTTGTGTTTTTCTTTCATTTTTATCACTGTTTTAATTTATTATCAATTTAATAATTTAATATATCTTTAATTTATTTTATATTTAGTGTTTTTAATGTCATTTTAGGTCATGTTTTAGTAATTGTTGTTTTTCTTTCAATTTATTATTATTTTAATTATTTAATATACCGTTAACTTGATAACTTGTAATTTTAGTTAAAGTTTTAGTAATTTTGTTGTTTTTCTTTCATTTTTATTGTTTTAATGTATTATTATTTTAATTATTTAGTATAGTTTTAATTTGATGCATTTTATATTTTGTTTTAAATTGAATTTTATTTGAAGTTTTTGTAATTCAGTGTTTTTCTTTCATTTTTATTGTTCTAATTTAGTATCAATTTAATAATTTAATACAGTTTTAACAAATTAATTTTTATACTTCGTGTTTTTAATCTCATTTTAGTTAGTTTTAGTAATTTTGTTGTTTTTTTTTATTTTTATTGTCTTAATTGATTATTTTAATTATTTAACAGTTTTAATTTGATTTATTTTATATTTAGTGTTTTAAATTGAATTTAGTTAAAATAGGTAAATTTTATTACATTTTATTTCAGTTCACAATTATTTTGTTTTGAGTAACTTTTTTTAATGACTGCAGTTTTAGTCAACAAAACCTCCCCTGGAACAGAATAACACTGGAATATTTTAGTTGATGCTTAACCTAATAAAATTACTTCATATGTTGATCAACAAGAAAAATAACTAAATAAGAATATTATTTGCAAATAACAAACAAAACTAGTACTAATTCATTGCAACTGCATTGTATTGACACATTAGCATGGTATGTGGCGTTTTCTCACCGGTGCTGCTGCGATCATACACAGATCCAGGAATCATGGCCTCTCTCGCGTCATACATGGCGGTACTCATGAAACGGGCTCCCTGAAACAAACATTTCCCCTATTAGCAGAAGCATTTCGCAGCTTACACATGATTAGTTCCTACTTTGAAATTTCATGGTCACCTTGGTGGTGCATGTAACGTTACAGATGCGTAAAAAAGCATTAATACAGAAGCTCTACTAATGCATATTGTAATTGCTTATTATTAAATGCAAATGTAATTAATCAGATTTGCACGCGAGCACGGCCGTGCATGTGAGCCAGCACTGGAAAGGCTATTTCTGAACCAGAAGAAACCTTGATATGCAGTTACGTGTGTGTTACTCACAGGGTTGATAGTGTTGACCAGCTTGCGTGGCTTGCTGAACTGCATGAGGCTCTCCCTCAGGTTGTTCAGCGGTCCCTCCACCAGAACCTTCTGCTCCTTGTAGTAGTTCAGAAGGTGGTTCCACAGAGGCTGCTTGGACAGAGCCTTCGGATTGCCCACAATGATCACACCATATCTGCACACACACATTTAAGCACATGATTAGCGCAATCCACCTACATTTGATACTGAATAATACTGCATGTTAAATTGCACTATTGTTACCTGGCTCTGGTCAACGCCACATTGAGACGGCGCGGGTCGTTCAGGAAACCGATGCCCTGGTGCTCGTTAGCTCTGACACAAGACAGGATGATGAAGTCCTTCTCTCTGCCCTGGAACGCATCCACGCTGGCGATCTCCACCTCCTGCAGACACACAGAGGCATCAATACATCACTAACACGCTGCTGCTTGATCCTGGATGTCAAACAGCCATTAAAAAGTGCCAGTACTACAGCAATAACGATCTTACACCAAACTGTGCTTTTTCTGACACCCTAAATTGCCACAGTGAGGGTCTAGAGCAAACTTATGCAGCAGAACAGCTGAAATCAGTCTGTACCTGGTATAGTTTGGTGTGCAGCGAGCCGCTGAACTGCATGTACTGCACCAGGTAAGAGCGCTGACCCTCGTATGGTGTAATGATACCAATCTGGTCAGGTTTGGCTCCGGCCTTTAGCAGACGGGTGGTGATCTTCTCCACATTAGCAGCCTCAGTCCTGAACACAGAGAGAAGATTTTAATCAGACCGTCCCTTTGAATAAGCTTCATCTAAGGAGCATTTATGAATGAGCTTATCAGTTTTCAAAGGTTTCTGTTTTTCTAGTAGTCACACATAACCAGATTTTAGACAGTTGCCATAAAATCTGCTTTGCATTTGCTTCTGGCCAAAAGATGCCCACTTAAACAGGAAGAGGCCAATTTATTTTAGGTGAAATTTATTTGTATAGTGCTTTTCTCAATATCAGGGTTCATACAGATACAAGGACTTTCAAGGACTTCAATCAGAGATCTCACTTATTGAACAATGTCTTCCATTTCAAATTCTTAAAAAAAAGGGAAATAGATAAACATATACTAATAAAAATAACAAAAAAAAAAAAAAAATCAAGTGAAACACATGCGCAGTATTACTACTAAAGTAACAGTATATAGTATACTATAGTAAATCCACACAGAGATTTGTATTTGCTTTTGTTTTGTTTTTATAACTGTACTGCCTTAACGGTTTTGTTTTCTACTGTTTAAGAAAAAAAAAATCTGGAAAAAAAAAAAAGATGAGTGAAACCACTCTGAAATCCTGATCTGAAAGAAATGATTCATAAACCTGATTTAAAGTCCCAATCTGAATCAAATGATTCCACACTCCGAAGTTCCGACCTAAAGCAAAAGATTTGCGATCCACGCTACGAAGTCCCAATCTGAATAATGATTCACAAACCATCATTTCAGATCGTGAGTCAGAGCGTGGATTGTGAATCATTTGACTTAGATCAGGACTTTAAAATCACATTTGCAATCATTTGATTTGAATCATTCAATTCGCAAACTGATTCACAAATCTGTTCTGATGTCAATCAAATGATTGACAATCCATGCTCTGAAGTCCCAACCAAAACATAATTTCACTTCAGAAATAATTTGACTTGGATCAGAACTTTGTGTATTGTAAATCATTTGACTTGAATCATTCAATTCATAAAATGATTCAGGAATCCGTTCCGATCTAAATCAAATAATTTGCAACACGCAATTTGAAGTCCCGATCCGAATCAAATGATTCACGATACGTGAAATTCTAATGTGAATCAAATGATTCATGATATGCGAAATTCCAATCTGAATCAAATGATTCGCAAGGCGCAATTTAAAGTCCCAATCTGAATTAAAGGATCTGCAGTCCACGCTCTGAAGTCCCAATCTGAATGATGATTCGCGAACCATCATTTCAGATCAGCACTTGGAGCGCAGATTGTGACTTAGATCAGAACTTTGCATATCGTGAAACATTTGATTTAGATAGGGACTTCAAATCACGTGCACAAATCATTTGAATTGAATCAATCAATTCGTGAACTGATTCACAAATCTGTTCTGATCGAAATCAAATGATTTGCGATAAGCCAAGTTCCAATCTAAATCTAATGATTCGCAATATGTGATTTGAAGTCCTATTCTAAATCAAATGATTTGCAAACCCGCACCCAAGTCCCAATCTGAATCAAATTATTTGCGATCCGCACTCCAAAGTTCTGATTTAAAGCAAAAGATTTGCGAATCCGCTCCAAATTTCTGATCTAAATCAAATGATTTGTGATTCACACTCTGAAGTCCAGATCTGAACAATGATTCGCGAACCAATATTTCAGATCAGTACTCGGAGCGTGGATTACAAATAATTTGACTTAGATCAGAACTTTGCGTATGGTGAATCATTTGATTTTGTTTGGGACTTCAAATCCTGTTCCAAATCTGATTTGAATCATTCAATTCGCAAACTGATTCACAAATCCGTTTCGATCTAAATCTAATTATTTGAAGTCCCGATCTGAATCAAATGATTTGTGATTCGCGGACAGTGCTTCAAAACAGTGAATCATTTTGCTACGCAATTTTTAACTGATTTTGAGTTTCGAAAAGCTCCGTTTCACCCATCACAACTGCTTTTACAATTGTCACAACAGAAGTTGAAATTTGTTGAAAAGTTTTAGCTAGTGAATCTCTTGAAATAAATGATTGGAGTCATAAGTTTAAATCAATCAATTGTAGCGGCTCCAGCATAAATGATTCAATTGATTTGGTTCATCTGTTCTTCTTTTCGCATCTTTAGCCATGTTTACACGACACTGTCAGTGCCACTACATGCTTAGCTCAATTGTTTTCTGGCATTAACTGAAATAAGCGAAAAATATGATGAATTTTGTGAATTGATTAAAAAAAGATGTGCTTATTGACAAAATTAAACACTTATTTCAAAGATACATTGTTTTTCAATAATTCAAGCACTTTTCAAGTACCTCTTCAGGAATATTGCTATTTTCAAGGGATTTTCAAGGGTTTTCCAGGCCTTAAATTTCATAAACAGCACTTAGTCAACCTATTAGATTAAGTCCTGCTGTTTTGAGAAAGCTTTTTTGTGTACAATATGCATGAGATATTTGTGTTAAGAGTGGGATATTATGTTCAAACGTACCTGTTGAGATAGGAGGTGCCAGAACTTGCGATCTCCTCCTGGCCCTGGGTCACGTAGAAAAACATGGGCTTATCAGGCTGAGGCCACTGGAAGTCAAAGCCTTTCTTGATGCGATCAGCTGGAGGACAACAGAACATCAATAATGTGGCCACACAAAAATGTAACAAAATCAATCAGTGCAAACTTGACTTCACAACAAGATGACATACCGGCGGTGACTCCGTTCTGCAGAGAGCCCTCGTAGAAGATGTTTGATGGGAAAGCGCTGAGAGCCGGGTGCATGCGGTACTGCACCTGCAGACGGATGGGTCTGATGCCCAGCACCACCAGCCTCTCAAACAGAGACTGAGACAGACCCGCTTTAGCCGCCTTCTTGCACATGACCACAGGACCCAGCTGACAGTGGTCACCCACCAGAATGAGCTGTTAAACACAGACAACAGTACAGTTACTAAACAGAAAATTTACGCATGTGAGTGCATATGCAAAATCTGAACTATTTTCCAGAATTTAAGTCACTTGTTTATCATACGAAATGTGCTGCGCCTTGTGTTCCAAAATATTACATTATATTATTTTCTTCAAATTCCCTAAGGCTTGGTGTTTATAATTAATGTTTTTTTTTTTTTTCCTTCATTTTTGTTCTGTATACAATTAAAAACTGTTATTTATAGAATTTTTTATAAATATTTAGATTTATATATATTGTTCATTTTTGTCATTATTATTAGTTTTTCTATGTGTCTATATTTTTCATTTTTGTTTTAGCACATCAAGTTACACTAAACAAATCGGAGAAATGTTGCCTTGGCAACTAGCTGAAATTATTATTATTTTTTTTTTTTTTTACAAATTTCAATGAATGAATGTTTTTTTTTTAGGTTTACTTAGGTTTAGTTAACTATAATAACCTATAACAAAATAACAGTGATGAGTGGTATTAAAAAAATATACGTTTTATTATCAGTAATTTACATTATCTCTGAATCTAATAATGCAATATAAAATGGTAAAATTAAATTTTACAAATCAAAAAACATGTGTAATTATGATCATGACATGTATACAATTTAACATCAATTTATTAAGTTCAATAAAACTTTTTTTAACAAATCATTTTTGCAATAATAGAAAAATTGTGTTTGTCTGTTTTTATTTCAGGTCTGATTTATTATCAAAAATACATAAAACGTTCATTTAATTAATCTTATGACATTTTTAATCCTTAAAAATAAAGTATTAAAAAGCATTAAAAATACAAATTTTCCAGTTTTCCAAATTCCATTTTTTATCCTTTTAAATGTTTCTGTACAAAACAGATTTTAGCTCCGTTTTAATGGTAAAATTTCAATTTTCAAATTAAACACAATTTAACAGCAATTCATTAAAAGTTAAATAAAAACTAAATTTTTATGGCCTTACGAAAGCAGTTTTTATTTTTCCCCAAATTCAATTTTATTTTAACAAATAAAATGACTACAATTTTAAAATTAATAACAGAAAAAAATATATGTTCATCTGTTTTTATTTATGATTTAAATCAGATGTATTATCAAAAACACTGGCAATCCAACAAAGACATAAAACATTCATTTAATTAATTAAAACATTTTTTATAATCCTTAAAAAAAGGAAGTATTAAAAAGTATTAAAAATTCAATTTTTCCAGTTTTCCAAATTCAGTTTATGCTTTTATATTTAAAAATTTTATTTATCCCCAAATTCAGTTTTAGTTTGTGTTTGTCTGTTTTTATTCATGATTTAATTAAGATTTTTTTTATCAAAACATTGCCAATCCAACAAAGGCACAAAACATTAATTTAATTAATCTTATAATAAAATGCTATTTGTACACTGAATTTACTTTTTCTCAACAATGCAACGCAATTTTGACCTGGTGTGACTTGTATTCAACTAACCTGTTTTTCAGAAAATGCGGTATTTTGGATTATGTAAAGTGTGTGCAAATTTGCCGGTCACATACCTGTTTGGCCCCGAGCACCACTGGCACCATGCACTCGGGCTCCGTGGCCTGTGTGCTCTCATCAATGAGGATGGAGCGGAACTGCATCTTAGCCAGACGAGGGTCACCCGCACCCACACACGTGCAGCAGATCACGTCTGCATTCTGGAAACAGAGAGACAATGAGATGAGAATAAGAATTCAGGTCTTTGTCATGGGAGGGCTGATGGATCATTCATACAAAGAAAAAAAATCCAGCTTTTTTTTTATAGAACATTGTGTGTGTGTTAATTGCAGGGGGGAAATGCACCACACAAAAACATGCCCCATTTCCTCTGCCAAAGAAAACGGCACAAGCGTTATTGTGCTTCATCGCCTGCAGCGGCTACATAAATAAACACAATGAAAATGCACTAGAAAATTTCACATTTCTGTGTAATTCCTATGGTCATCAGTGTTTTAAAGTGAAATCAGGTACCATGAGCAGCTCTCTCTCAGCGGTTCGTTTGAGAGCTCGGTAACGTTTCTCATCAGAAGACGACAACTCGCCAGTTTCGTCCTTCAGCTGCTGCAGTTTCTGCAACTCTGGCATGCTGCAAAAAACACAGACACATGTCAGTCATAAGAACTCTGCCACACACTTATCTGAGTGATAATAATGGTGACGCATTGGAAAGGAAAGCATTTGTAGGACAAACACAAAGATCAAAAAGTGCATTTTAAAATAAATATTAAGAACAGAAATGTCTGCACCTGTCCATGTTGCGGATCTGATTGTGCAGAGCCAGGAAAGACACAGGTGAATCGATGGCCTCACGACTCTTAGCACACAGACGAACCACCTTCAGCCCCGTCTGATGGATCTTCTCTGTTAGCTGGTCCACTGCGATGTTACTTGGAGCACAAACCAGCACTGGACTACAAAAGACACAAAACCAAAAACTCAGTTTCTATTATAGTTTTTTTTTTGTTTTTTTTAAAAACAGATTTTAGATCTGTTCTAAAGGTCAAATTAAATTTTACAATTCAAAAGGTATGTGTAATAATTGAAATCATGGAATGTATACAATTTAATAGCAGTTTATTAAAAGTTCAATAAAAATTAAATTTTTATGGCTTACGAAATCAGTTTTTATTTTCCCCCAAATTCAGTTTTAACAAATAACATTTTTACAATAACAGAAAAAAATGTGTTGATCTGTTTTTATTTATGATTTAATTCAGATTTATTTTCAAAAATTCAAATTTTTTATCCTTTTAAATTGTTCTGTACAAAAAGGATTTTAGATCCATTTTAATAGTAAAATTAAATTTTACAAATCAAAAGGTATAATTACTGAAATCATGGCATGTATACAATTCAACAGCAATTTATTAAAAGTTCAGTAAAAATAAAATTATGGCCTTACGAGAGTTTTTATTTTTCCCTAAATTCAGTTTTATTTTAACAAATAATATTTTTACAATAATAGAAAAAATTGGGTTGAACTATTTTCACTTATAAGTTAATTCTGATTTATTTTAAAAAGTTCTGTTTTGGCATCCTTTTAAATTTTTCTGTACAAAACAGATTTTAGATCCACTTTAAAGGTAAAATTCAATTTTACAAATCAAAAAGCATGTGTAATTATTGAAATCATGCATGTACACAATTCAACAGCAATTTATTAAAATTTTTATGGCCTTACGAAATCAGTTTTTTTTTTTCAGTTTTAAATTTTTTTAAAAAATATTTTTTTTTACAATAATAGAAAAAATTTCTGTTCATCTGTTTCTATTTAGGATTTAAATCAGATTTATTATCAAAAACACTGGCAACCCAACAAAGACATAAAACATTCATTTAATTAATCTTATAATTTTGTTTCTTAAAAAAATAATCCTTTTAATCCTTAAAAAAAATAAAGTATTAAAAATTCTATTTTTCCAGTTTTTTTTTTTTTATCCTTTTAAATGTTTCCGTACAAAATGGATTTTAGATCCGTTTTAATGGTGTAATTAAATTTTAGATTTATAAAAACACTGGCGAACCAACAAAGACATAAAACATTAATTTAATTAATCTTATACCATTTTTAATTCTTAAAAAATAAAGTATTAATTTTATTATTATTACTCGGATGAGTATATTCTACCGCACAACAGTAATATGTCAATTTCTTCAATCTAATTTATCACAAACATCACTTTATATTTAAATAGTGTACATGTGTACTGCTCTTCTTTTGATTTATTCAATTAAAATTGGCCAAATTTCATGATATTCTGTTATACTGTAAATTCCATGTTTATGACCTGATTCTGTCTGCAAAATCACGTAATCCAGTCAATGTTTTCACAAAGAACCGTAAGATATGATATGAAATATTCAATATACTAGTCTATTAAGTAAATTAACTTTATATTAAAATAGTATAATGCATTGGCACTTCAGTGAGGAGTTCAGTCTAACACTGTCATGAGAGGACATGTCTCACCCATTGCCCTGTCTGGCCAGATGGTAGACGATGGTGGCAGAGGTGACAGTCTTTCCAGTTCCTGGAGGCCCCTGGATCAGACTGAGGGGTCGCTGCAGCACCGTCTTCACGGCATAAACCTATATCATGCCCAAACACCTTGAGTTTCAGAAACTTAAAGACAAAGGACTGAATCAGAATAAGGAGAGTTTGGTCAGCTCTGTACCTGTGAGTGGTTGAGATCCGGCAGACCCTGCGCGGTGAAGCGTTTGGGCAGCTGGCATTTGATGATAACGTCCTCCACCTCATGACCCAGCAGCTTGTGGTAGATGTAGCCGGACACAGAGGTCTCGTCCACAGCAAACGTCTTCAGGGCGCTCTGCATGCTATGTAAGACAAAGAAAAAGTTGAACTTTGCGTACACCAGGTTCACAGATCATTACACTATTTTAAGTAATAGATCATCTGAAGATTATAAGGTGTGATACAATTACAAATAATCACGACTGGAGCTTTCAAGCTTCAAAAAAGATGCAAAAGACCAATAGAAGTATCACAGGAGGAGTCTGTGAGACTCATGCATGATATATGTACCTTGTGAATTCACTTGATAACTTAATGTGAAAGACAGAGTGAAATTTAAGTAGTTTATTATGCAATTATGCAATCACTAATGAGCTTGTAAAATGCTCCAGTCCCCATTGATTGTGATTGCATGGTTAATTTTATAATTTTTTTAATTAACTAAACTAAAATTATAACAATAAAAAAATATTTATGTTACTTTAAAATAAGACAAACATTACCTGAAATAAAATACATATTAAAAAAATTAATGTATTCCAGCTAGCGTCAGCATTTCTCATTCGTTTTGCTAAATAACTATAATTAAAATGAATAAAAAACACAAATAAAAAAAAACGAATACAAAAAGACAAAAGCAGACCATTTTTATAAATAATATAAATTAAAATGAAAAACATAAAAATAAATACTACCTTAAAATATTAATAAAAACAAAAGTATCTCATGATAACACTGTTGCATGAATAAAACCAGTATATTCTTCATGATTTAATTCAGTCCACACACGCACAAAAAAAGTTTCTATTAACATGAAAGCAAGTAAATGAATGTTTTCATTTTTGCGGTGAATAAAATAAAAATAAAATATATATTTTTTTTAAATATAAACTTCTTTTATCTTAACTAGTTGACAAGGCAACATTTTACATTTTTATTTACTTAGAACTTGATCTATAAAAATAAAATACAAAATGTAGAAAAAAAAACACAAAAACTAAATATACACATACAAAAAAAAAAAATAATAAAAATGACAAAACCACACAAATTTACTAAACCTTTAAAAATAATTTAAAAAAATAAACACTAATTTAAAAAAATATATTAAAAAATATATATTTTTTAATTTTATTTTTGGGGGAATAAAATATAAATAAAAAATATATTTTTTTAAATATGTAAACTTATTTTATTTTAACTAGTTGACAAGGCAATATTCTACACTTTTGCACAAAAATAATAAAATAAAAATGAACAATTAAAAAAAAAAAATACACAAATATTAATTTAAAATATTAATAAAAACAGAAGCAGTATATCAATACTAAAACATTGTTGCATGGATAACAAGTACATTTTTCATAATTTCTCCTTTCACCATTCACAAAAAAAAAAAAAAAAATGAAGGTGAAGCAATTTTAGTTTCTGAGTGAACTATCCCTTCTTTATGGGTAACTTACACTATATAAATGCAAGCAAAACTAGAAATGGTTTAATGGACTAGTGAAAGTGTAAAAGTGATAGCAAGACTAACCGGTCAAAAGATGTCGACTTCCAGACAAAGTCCACCTGGAAGTTATGCGGCACTTCCACAGGTGCTCCAGCACTGCTGCGCAACTCGATGGCGATTTCATCTCCATAATCTGAGAGGATCTCAGTTAAGGAATCAAGCGTATAATACTGTGTTCTTTAAGATACTTGTATACTCGTACCTAAAAACAGCACAGTAAGACTTTCTGCTGATATAAAGAATGCTTGCAAAACTTACGGTTACGATGCAAGTGTGTTGTGAGGTTGCAATTATGTTGCCATGCAGTTGCTAGGGTGTGCAGGGTGGCTGCTTATCAGATCATTAATCCTAAGTATGAGCAATGTGTGCCTAGGCACATTATCAAGAGAAAATAATAGCTGTTATTGTGTGACAACAACGAGTTTGATCTTTAGTTGAAAGGATACTGTCCGGGACTTTGATGACGTGTCCGATCCCTTTCCAGAGCGGAGCCAAGTCTCCTTTATAGCGCAGACAGATCTCGTCTCCTTGCATCAGCCGCATGTCTGATAAACATCACCCACACAGAGAAAACACAGTCAGGTAGACCAACCACATCTTTCGGATTTATGCTCTAATAACAACAGGGCTCTACGCTTACTTTTCTTTTTAAAAAATTTAGGAGTAGTCAAAATTTTAGGAGCACCTCAAAAATTAGACTTCCT
>JAHKKF010515447.1:13673-28546 GCA_019740295.1 Labeo calbasu
CATACTTTATTAAAAGTATGTCATCTTCTATGCCAATTTTTTATATTTTTAAGCTTTTTTAAATTTCCAATTAAAACAACAGAATAAGAACAAGTTACCAATCAAATGAAATCAGTATTAACAAAATGAATTTGTACTACAGAGATGGCACAGAAGAACACAAAAGTGTAGGGCCCTATTAAATCGTTTTATTTTGTCCCAAATTCTGTTTTATTTTTTTTCCAAATTCCATTTTTTTTCCGCTTTAATTTTTTTGGATTCCATTTTTTTCCATTTAAACTTTTCTGGACTATTTTTAATGGTTAAATTAAATTGTATTAGTCAAAAAAAAACATGTCTAATTAATTACAATCATGAAACTTAAACAATTTAAAAATGTATTAAAAGTTGAACAAAAATTACATGTTTAGGGCCCAATTAAATGTTTTATTTTTACCAAATTCTGTGTTTTGGCATGTCTAATTATTTGAATGCATAAAAACAAGTTTAATTTTCTCTAACAATAGCATTATGAAATATTCAGCTTATCAAATGAAGGCATAATCCATTAATTTAAGTTATATTTTCATTGAAAATTAAACTAATTTTATTTTTTGGCAAATAAATGGGAATTTACCATCAGAATTAAAACGCTGAAGAAATATTGTATGATTATTCCTTAAAAAATAAGGTTTTAATAATTTTAGTAGTAGTATTACGTACATTCTGCTGAACAATAGTAATGTATTTCTGCCACAATGTCTTCGAGTTAAATTGAACTTTTATTTTGACGAGTTGCCATGAATACCTTTTATAACATGATGCTAGTTTTACTCAAATGAAACGGCAGAAATGCTCATGAAGTGACTATCAGAGCAGTTCTGGAGATGTTGTTCATGTATTTATGTCCTCATTCAGTAAGACGACAGACACCGAAATCACCGCAAGCGTCACGGGCGCTTCGGTACGAATAGTAAACGAAACCGCTCATCCACACGGTTCATTAACACAGAGACACGCAGAATATGCAGTATTCATATTTAAATATTGTTTTTGCAGCTTAATATTTACAAATTCGAGTCCATATCACAAATTAAATTAAGTGTAATGACCAACTTTTGATTAATCCATCGAAACATTTGACAAATTCAATGACATTCTGCGCTAAACTGTAAGCTGTATTTTTATTACTGGATTTCACAATTTCGTCCGCGTTTTCCGAATCGCGGAAATCATAGGACCCTAAAAGTGGCTTGTAGGTGTATTTTCATATGTTTAATTAGGCTCAGAGGTGGCATGCGTGCAATCAAATCCATAAATTCATGTTAAGATTAATGTTTTAAATATACAATTTTGAATACAGAAATACTAAGTAATTAAAATAACAGAAAAGACACGTTAAAAATGAAACTAAAACCGCCAGTGGCAGCAAGTCACTGATTTAATTACTGAATCATTCATTCATTCGATTCGTTCAAACGGCTGATTCATTCAGGAATAAAGCAAGTGACTGTCTTTATGAATGGGAAATTGAATCACTGACTCGCTAGATTCGCTTAAAAACGTACGTTCATTCATAAACAAAACACCGCAGTGTTTAAATGGAGATGCGAAGCGGCTCAGTTAATTTGTTTCACACTATCTTTGTTAATGAAATAGAGCAAAATCATGTGCAAAATTAGCAAAATCAATAGTGTTATTGTCAGACTTAACATTAACTTGTGGTTTATTGAACTGTTGTGTTAAATCAATATCTCATTTACAACCTCCCTTAAAAATCATTAAAAACAGTCACTCATCTTAGTTCATCACAATCTCAAAGTTCCATTACAACCAACAAAGTTCTCTACACAGCACAGTGAATCTCTTATTTACTCTCTGCACTTCGTTTATAAATGGACTGGTGAGATATGATTGTGATACATTACTCAATGTTGCAAAAACACGTAGAAACCTTTAAAGCGCAAACACAAATATGCTGATCGGGTCAGTCGCACATGGTGCTCCTAAATATTTTTTCACAGTCGCACGCAGTAGTTTTTTCAGTTGCATTTGCACTGTAGAGCCCTGAACGATAATAGAGCTATATATCCATCACATACACAGTAGAGCACCACAAACACACATGCACACACACACGCACGCACGCGCGCACACTCAGGTCCGTGCACACATCGATGAGGGATGCATGGGACACGGTGTTAGGGATGGGATGGATATGAACCACTGGTAGACACAGAAGATGTTGAAAGTAAATATTACCACCTGAATCCGTCTTGGGCAGAGTGAAATAAGCTATCCGCTTTTTATTCAGTCCCAAATCCCACCTCACTGTTATATTGTCTTGAGTCTGAAGTAAAAAGACAGGAGACAAGCCATCAGAACAAATATCAGCACTAAATCTGATTCTGTATTTGGACTTTGCAATTATAAACAACCTCTCTAAGAGAAACAGAAACAGGTTTTCATACTTGGGACTCTTTGAGTTTCTTGTCATAGTCAGCCTCTAGTTTAACCAGCGGCCCAAAGATGTTCTGGTACTGATAGGCGTCTTCGTAGCGTAGCAGAACGTGCTGAGGTTCCTCATCCACTCCTGGTTTCTCCAGATCCTCCAGCGTCGCTGTTGGGTTTTCCTGCAAACAAGACAGAACGGATAGTCATGCAACAATAGGATGCTCAAAACTGTGTTTGTATTCATAAGAAAGCATAAAAAAAGCAATGTACCTTCCAGAGCTCCTCGAGTTTATTGATCTGCTGTGCCGTGATCTGACGGGCCCTCAGCTGCTCCTGCTCGGACGGGATCTTCACCAGCCAGGACAGGAAGCAGCGGTCCTGGATGAGGGGCTGCCACTGAGAGCTGTCCCAATTAATGTCCTTCAGACTGCTCTGACTGGCACAAGGCTGCCTAAACACACAAACAAACACACACCCATGAGACGGAAGCAGTGCACATGCTTGATAAGCAATGGCTTTTGATAAAACCAGTGCCAAATAAAAAAAAATAAATGAATAAAAAAATGGATTGTTGTTGTTTCACAGCTTGAGGTAGTGTGATTAAATTTACACTAAACATTTAAAATAAAATATTCAAAAATAAACATTTTAAAAATGTATCCAGCCTCCTGGAAAAGTGGAGGAAATGGGTTGAAGTTGTATCAAAAAGTTCTGATTTTGCTGCTACACGTAAATAGAAGGAGATTAATATATAAAACAATGACTTTAATGAGTACTATTTTATTTATTTATTATTATTTATATTTTACTTATTATTCCATTTTTTGTAAACTGCATTGAGTTCTATATGTAAATTAAAATATGGTATATGTTTGTACACCTATCAATTTAACCGCTCAATTTAAACATTCAATAAAATTTATCCAGACAACGTGAGGGGCAATCTCCAGAAAAAAAAAAACGTTTCATTTTCTAGTTAAAAATGGGAAAAAATGTTATGCATTGATTTAATTCATGCATTTGTTAATACAAATTATTTATCAAAATAATAAAAAGCAAACATTTTTAAAATTCATTTAGTCTCCTGGAAATAGTTGTACATTTAATTCATATAAATTTAATTAGGCCACACATTCTCTCCATGGATGTACATAGTTACTATTTCTACCTCTGTTTTATTTCATTTATTTAATATTTTATTAATTTTCCATATTATAAAAATATATATTTATTTTATACACCATTTTAATGTTTTATTATGATCACTATTATCTATATTTTATTTATTTTATTTTTTATTCCTGCATTGAGTTTGTATGTAAATTGAAACGTGTTATATGTTTGTACGCCTATAAATGCTACAACATTAGGAGCAGGAAAAAAGTTTTCATTTTCTAGTTAAAAATGGGAAAGAATTTTACACATCATTTTTATGTACGCATTTATTAACAAAAAATTATTTATTAATTAACAAGAATATTCAACATACTTCAGGAAATTTAAATATTTATGAAAACATTTATGTATTCATTTATAAAAATGCTATTATAAACAAATTAAAACAATTATGCTAGCACACGTGGCAAACCTGGTTCCTTACACTCACGCCCAGTTTCATTACATGAAAATGAAAATACGGGTAACATTAGGGACTTTCCCATCTCACATTTTCAGTAAGCATGTGCCATTACACATGCAAGAGAGTTTAAAAGCTCCATATTAAGTTTAAAAGCCTTAAGGAAACTTGCAAATACAGATTGTGTCATAAACAAGCCATACAGAGGAAATCTAGCTGGTAAAATCTAGCTTTTATTATTATTTCATAAACAAATGACTAAATCTCCCCTTTATTTGCTGATGCCTAAAAGACATCAATTGATATTTGGATCAACCTAATCAAAATAAGGTCAGGTTTGCAAATGTGACTGTGAGTTTTACCTGCACAGAAGCACCACAACAGAGTCTGCTTTGGCCGGGATGAAGCCGAGCAGGAAGACATTACGGCAGCCGCAGTTATAGCACTCCAGAACCGTCTCTCCCAGCGGTCCATCCTTATGCAGCGTCACCTCCTTACATTTGGCCCTCACCAAGTGGTTCACAATATGGCTGAGAAAACAAACGCAACAAAAATCATCAGCTTTTACGTTTTAACAATGCTACAATTGCAAAATTATTCGAATGGTGGACTCACCTGCCAGAGGTGTTACCGCGGCCGTTGCAGAACCATTTCTTGCTGGTGTTGCAATAGACCACACATGCTGGATCATGGATGCCACAGTAGCTGCAAATATACCAAACCAGCCCACAGAATGATTACCGAAGCATACTAATACAAAATGTTAAAAAATGCAATAAATATGGCAATATTGTGAAAAATTATTACAATTTCAAAAAAACGTTCCTTGGGTGAATATACTTTAAAATGTAATTTATTTCTGTGATCAAAGCTGACTTTTCAGCATCATTACTCAAGTATTCAGTGTCACATGATCCTTTAGAAATCATTCTAATATGTTGACTTGCTCCTCAAGAAACATTTCTAATTATTATCAATGTTGAAAATAGTTGTGCTGCTCAATATTTTACACATAACTCAATGCAGTCATAAAATATCCTTTACAATATACAGACAAAAACAGTTGCCTAATTTTTTTTATATACAAAAGGGGATTAAAACAAATAATACATTTAATAATAATAATAATAATAAAATATTAAATTAAATTTGGGGGGAAAAAAAAGAAATATAATAAATAAAATATATATAAGAAATGAATATATAAAATGTAATTAAAATAAAATAAAGGTAGAAACAGTAACTATGTACATCAAGAGAAAGAACATGTGGCCTAATTAAGTTCTATCCAAAATGTAATATTAATATTAAATATTATATTAATATTTTATTTTAAATGTTTTGTGTCAATTTAATCACAACATTTGAGACCACAACAATCAATTTTTTGGGAATTTTTTTTTGTGGAAACTGTGACCATTTTTTTAGGAATCTCTGATTCCTAAATAAAAAAGATAAAAGAAAATGTTTTAACTTAATATTTCTAAATATTTAAAACAGATTTTTTGGTAACATTATAAAAGTCTGTAGAATGTTAATTTATACATTTTTAAAAAATCTTACTGACCCAAACTTTTGACAGGTAGTTTACAAAACATTTATATTTTCAAAAAACTATGCAATTAAAATGATGGAAGAACCGGTAAAAAATAATGACAATGTCAAATTTAAAAATACACACTTTCCTTAACACATTCATATAAATTATAACCTAAAATATTGCTGATAATGAACTACTTCTGAAACAAAAGATGTACATCACTGGGGTCATGCATCATCTTTTGTATAAATAATTTGGAAGTAATATTTATTTAGCACAGCGTCATTACACAGACAATACTGTGGTGACCAACCAGAGGTAAGCTTTTCAGAGAATTGTGCATTATATTATCTCTCACAGTTCACAGCTATAGACACATGATTACGGTATGTGTGATCAGGACAGGTGTGTCGTCAGTACCTGCAGGCGTGCACCGGCAGGTCTTTAGTGTAGTACGTATCTTCCTCATCTTCCTCAAAGTTCAGCTCGGCCAGAAGTTGGCTGGTCTTCACCACTGCATCCTCTCCGTTGGGCAGAACGCCATCAGGCCCGTTCACCTGCACACAAAACATTTCACCTTAACACCACCATTTCTACAAACAAATCTCAAACTGTACAAGCATGAAAACAGGAGATTCAATCCAGTGCACATTTCACCCTCAAAACAGACACATCTGGAACTTACACCGGCAGAAATGCAGTTAAATCAAGTATAAATGCATATCTGATTTACAAAAACAACCTAGAGTGTATACTTGTAAAGCCTGAAAACACATGACTGAAAGCTGCAAAAACCAGACAAAACACACCTTATTATTAAAGCAAACAAAATAATTTAATTAAATAATTTCCATTTAAACACACCAAACACACCTGCAACCCCTCTAATCAAACATGCTCCTATAAAACAGGTGCAGTTCACTAAAGTCCTTCTGAAACACATGCACTAACAGTCAAAAGTGTTTGGACAGTAAGATTTTTTATATTTCATTTTAAGAAGTCTCTTCTGCTCACCAAGCCTGCATTTATTTGATCCAAAACACAGGAAAAGCAGTAAAATTGTGAAATATTTTTACTATTTAAAATAACTGCTTTCTATTTGAATATTTCGTAAAATGTAATTTATTCCTGTGACCCATCTGAATTTTCAGCATCATTACTGCGGCCTTCGGTGTCACATGATCCTTCAGAAATCATTCTAATATGCTCATTTGCTGTTCAAGAAATACTTTTACTATTATTAGCAATATTTAAAACAGCTGAGTACATTTTTTCAGGACTCCCTGATTAATAGAAAGATCCAAAGATCAGCATTTATCTGAAATAAAAAGTTTTTTAAAGAAATTATAGAAATTGATCATTTATAATGCTACGAAAGATTTCTAGATAAATGCTGTTCTTCTGAACTTTCTATGCATTAAAGAAACCTTAAAAAAATTCTAAATTCTTCTAAATATATTAAAATAGAAAGCAGTTATTTTAAATGGTAAAAATATTACAATTTTACAGCTTCTGCTGCACTTTGGATCAAATAAATGCAGGCTTGGTGAGCAGAAGACATTAAACTTTTGACTGGTAGTGTAAATATGAAACAAACTACTGACATAACAAATACACCACGTGTGTATAATAACAAATAACTTACATGTTATTATAACAATAAAATAGTTCATAAATATCTCCTCTGCATCACATCACTATAGTAAACAAAAACACACCTGTCAGCTGTAGCTAACTCAACTCTCTAATAACACCGCATCTCTGCGAATAAGCTGTTATAACATGCTGTTTAACATTTTAGAAAATTAGTTTACTATTAACACCAGTGTAGTTCACAAAAGTCCCTCTGAAAGTACGCAAATACACCTGAGATCTGTAGCTAACCAACCAAAACAAGCAATTTGACGTAACACGCTTCATCGCTGATAACACCACAAGAGCTAATATATTTAGTTTAACTTATCAGCAAATTAAATTTGCTAAAACACTACAGTAGTTCACAAAAGTCCCCCTGACAACTCACTCTCTGTCTCTTTCAGGCGGCCTGCTCTGTCGTTGCTAACGCTACTACCGCGCGGCTAACGCCTGCTAGCTCGCCATATTTGGACTCAAACGCGTTGAGGGCGGCCTGACAGAACGCTCGATTGTGTGTTTTGTGTGCTTATACCTGGTTGTCGAGTTGACTCTGGGTCTGGCCTTGCGTTTGGGTCTGGCTGGGCAGCGTAAAGTCGGTGAACTCGAACTCGGAGCCCTGCGTGTCGGCCCCGAGCAGCTCCGCTTCCTCCGTGTCCAGGAAGGTGAGCGTCTGCGAGCTCGGCCCGTACGCCTCCACACTCATCTTTTTGGGCTTCACTGGCCGCCTTTTCACAGAAAACACCGAATAATCCCTCAGCGGTGCGGGGAAATGACCGACCGAAGCGCGTCGGGCGACGTTTGTTTTGGTTCGAAGGGAAGAGAAGGAAACGGCGCGCGACGGGCTCGTGCAGAAATGAAAGCAAACGATTCCGGAGAAGATTCGACTCCCACTCGAGTACGCGACGCACGGTGACGTCACGGGCGAGCGCAACCGACGTAGAGCGCACAGGAGCGCTGACGTATACACACATTTGCTGTTTTGCAGGAACGGGGCTGTTTTGTTTTGTAAATATATCGCCGTCACGAAAATACAGACCACTTTTGAGCTTCTAGTAATGACGCATTGTTTAAAAGCAGAGTTTTAGCGCTTCCGACTTTTATAAAATATTATGACCTCTTACTACATCTGAAAATACAGATTTTCATTGTCTACTTCACATAGGCCTACATATCGATTATTAATAAAATAACGAAATTACTAATGCAGCTTTAATCAGAATTTAATCTGAAAATGCAAAACAATTATTAATAAAAAAAAAATAGGAATTATTAAAATTATTAATAAAAAATATATTTAATATATAAAATATATAATAGCTTTGATCACAGGAATAAATTATATTTTAAAATATATTCAAATAGAAAGCAGTTATTTTAAATAGTAAAATATTTCACAATATTACTGCTTTTGCAGTATATATATATATATATATATATATATATATATATATATAAACCTCAGCATTTAGCTGAAATAAAAAGCTTTTGTAACATTATACACTATACCATTCAAAAGTCCAAATATTTTTTTTATTTTTATTTTTTTTGGGAAAGAAATAGAAATTAATACTTTTATTTAGCAAGGATGCTTTAAAATGATCAAAAGTGATGATAAATACATTTAGAATGTTATAAAAGATTTCGGACAAATGCTGTTTCTCTGAATTTTGTATTTAAACAAATCTGAAAAAATTCTACTCAGCTGTTTTCAACATAATAATAAATGTTTTTTGAGCAGCAAATCAGAATATATTGATTTCTGAAGGATCATGTGACACTGAAGACTGGATTAATGATGCTAAAAATTCAGATTTGATCACAGCAATCAATTACATTTAAAAAAATATATTTAAATAGAAAACAGTTATTTTAAATAGTAAAAATATTTCAGAATTTTACTGTTTTTGCTGTACTTTGGATCAGATAAATGCAGGCTTGGTGAGCAAAAGAGACTACTTTACTAACATTAAAAATCTTACTTTTCATAAAATTTTTCATTAAATTTATAAGATAAATGTAAGCTTTTGCAATAAATAAACTATTAAATAAGTCAGAAAACTTTTATTGAAAGCTACAGTTCGTAAAAATTTTGTGGCAAATAAGGAAACATAAAGAGAAAGAACAAAGTGTCCGTACAAATGAGGGAATTATAATGCATACATAATCACAACTGTAGTAGAGGCCAGAACATTTAATACAATAAAACAGATCAATGGAAACAAAGAAATGCTTAAGATAACAGTGTTGTAGGCAACATTAAAAAAAGAATAAGATTCACAGCATAATCAGTTTGGTCCACTGTGTTTGTGATCGATAACTGAGACTCCAGTAAAAACCTTAGAAAAACAAGCTGAAGAAAATAAAACCAAAACCATTTTACAATATCATATAATGGACTGAGAAATTATGGTGTAATATAATATAATATAATATAATATAATATAATATAATATAGTCCAGCATTTTGCAAAGAGTAGGAAAGAAATGTAAGGAGAAAATCTTGAATAACGTCGACTGAGAGACAAACATCACCTTTTCATCACATTCATCTCACGATTTCACATTTTATATAATGAACAAGAACAAAAACTAAACGGCTGACGTCTTAACAGTTAGTGCTGATAGCATTAGACCTTAAATTACTTAAAAGGCATCAGGTTTAGGTGTCTTTACGTTATAAGCGGGAACCTGTTCATAAATGGCTTAAAATGAGGAAAAACATATTTCGGTTTGATACTTGTATCTTAAAGACTGTGTATTCACATTGGCACTTTAATAACCAGACAGACGTGGTTATTATCTCTTTTATCATTGTCCAGCAGGCAGATCACAGCTTTTATTTTTCATAATTTTAGGTCTGCTCTACAAAACCACCATTTGCACCTGCTCTTTAGTCTGTGAGAAAATGAACTGTAATATAATCCTTATACTTTCTGTCCAGTGTGTGTTTGGGGTATAATTGAAAGCTGCAGATGATAGTCATGTTTGAAACAGTATAGTTTACTATCATTGAGATACTATTTTAGTTTTAATTCATATTTTGAATTAGTTTTTAGTATATTTTTTTAAATATACTAAAAAAATATTTTTAACATCCATTTATTTTTATATTTTGTTTTCAATTTAATTTTAATTAAAGTTTTAGTAATTTTTGTATACATTTTTTTGTCTATATAAATTTTATTAATACTTTTATATTTTGTCCACTTTCATTTTCATTTCAGCCAGTTTCAGTAATTTAGCCAATATTAGCCATTTTCATATATTTTTATTTAATATTTTTTAATACATTTTTTATTTAAAATAAATTAGTTTTTATTTTTAGATTTTGTTTTCAATTTAATTTTAGTTAAAGTTTTAGTTGTGTTATTGCAATTTTTTACATTTTTAAAAATCTATACAGATTTTATTAATATTTTGAATTAGTTAAAATTTTGATATTTTGTCCACTTTCATTTTTATTTCAGCCAGTTTCAGTAATTTAGCCAATTTTCATATATTTTTTATTTAAAATAAATTTGTTTTTATTTTTATATTTTGTGTTCAATTGAATTTTAGTTAAAGTTTTAGTTGTGTTGTTGCCATTTTTAATTTTTTTTAAAAAATCTATATAGATTTTATTAATATTTTGAATTAGTTATAATTTTCATATTTTGTCCACTTTCATTTTTATTGCAGCCAGTTTCAGTAATTTAGCCAATTCTAGCTAATTGTCATGTATTTTTTTTGTCTATAGTTTTTAATATTTCAAATGAGTTTTTATTTTATTATTTTTTCCATTTTCATTTTAATTTTAATTAAAAGTTGTATTCATTTAGTTGTGTCTTTTTGCCATATAGTTTTGATACATTTTTATTACAGTTTTAGTTTTTTAAAAATTAGATTTGAAAAAAAAAAAAAAATTAAATTATATATATATATATATATATATATATATATATATATAAATAATTTTTCCTCCAGTTAACAATTGTTTCATTTCAAGTTACAAAATGTTTCATTGTTTTATATTTTAATTAACAACCCTGGTTTAAATGGCTTTGTACAACTGACATACTTAATCTGGTGAACAGTGATTTTAGAAACAAGGTAGCAAGAGAAAACAATTAGTTCTGCCTTGACTGTTTGCAAAAACCATGGTTAAAAGATCTACATGCATACGCAGTGTTTTCACATTTCAACATTTCCAAGTTTGTTTGTTTTTATGCATAATACCAAATCTCTGCATGTTTCAAGTATACCCCATTAAAGTGCTTTCTTGACTATTTGAACGCAGCCGTAGGATTGAGTTTAGCACACAAGTTGCATCTCAAACCAGCTGACTGATCCTAGTATGTAGCACACAAGTTAAGACACTGATGTCTTCAAATGTGCATGAACTGTTGAATCCAAACCGACGCTACATGTGAGACTCGGCCTGTATTCTCATTGGTTGTGCAGACAGTGTTTCTTTCCCTTGTTGTGCTCCATGAGTTCAAGCATCTCCAGGATGACGGCCCTTAGGGCCCGAGCGAGCTGCTCCGCGCTGTAGGGCTTCCCTAGAGGAGGAACGTGCACAAACGCAGATCTGCCCTCGCCCAGAAACAAAGACATGTAGTAGGTGTAGTCACACAGATACCTGCGAAAGAGAGCGTTTGTCACAAGAAATACAGCAGTGCTCTGTTCTAACGCTCAAAGGAACAGTGCACCTAAAAATAAACATTTGTTGTAAATGTTGTAAATCTCACCCTCAGTCCATCAGAGATGTAGATGAGTTTGTTTCTTCATCAGATTTGGAGAAATGTAGCATTCGATCACTTGCTCACCAATGGATGTGAATGGGTGCCGTCAGAATGAGAGTCCAAACAGCTGATAAAAACATCACAATAATCCACAAGTAATCCACACCACTCCAGTCCATCAGTTAACATCTTGAGAAGACAAAGGCTGTATGTTTGTAAAATACAAATATATCATTAAGATGTTTTTAACTTCAAACCGTTGCTTCTGGCTAAAATGAATACGTATACGTAATATCATCTGGTCTGAATCAGGAGAGAAATCTGCACAGATCAAGCACCGTTCACAAGCCAAAACAGCTCTAAACAAACATGTGGCTGACATTTGAGAGACAACAAGAGATGGGCTTTTTCACTGGAGGAAGCGTTATTATGGATTATGGACTCATATTTAGCCGAAAGCATCGGTTTGAAGTTAAAAACGTCGTAATGATGGATGTGTTCTTACAAACACACAGCTTTTGTCATTTCAAGATGTTAACTGTTGGATTGGAGTGTTGTGGATTACTTGTGGATTACCGTGATGTTTTTATCAGATGTTTGGACTTGCATTCTGACGGCACCCATTCACACCCATTGGTGAGCAAATGATGCAATGCTACATTTTTAAAATGGTTATATTTTCTATCCAGTGTGTGTTTAGGGTATAACTAAAAGCTGCAGCTGACACAGTCATGTTCGAAACCGTATAGTATACTTTTATTGAGATACTATTATAGTTTTAATTAATATTTTTTAATTAGTTTTTAGTATATATTTTTTCTTAAATATTTTTAACATCCATATATTTTACTTTAAATAAGTTTTTATTGTTATATTTTGTTTTCAATATAACCTTAATTAAAGGTTTAGTGATTTATTTGTTTTTATTTTATTTTATTTTTTTATTTTAAAATCTATATAGATTTTATAGATGTCCACTTTCATTATAATTTCAGCCAGTTTCAGTAATTTAGCCAATTTCATTTTCATATATTTTTTCATCTAAAAAATGTATGAAAATGGCTAAAATTGGCTAAAAATCTATACAGTTTTAAATATTACGGATTAGTTTTTATTTTATTATTTTTTCCAAATTTCATTTTCATTTTAGTTAAAAGTTGTAGTAAAACAAGCTGAAGAAAATTAAAACCAAGTCATACGCAATTCAAATGATACTTGTATATAATATAATGTAATGTAATGTAATATAATACAATATAATATAATACCCAGCAAATCTAATGAAGAAACAAACTCGTCTACATCCTGGCCTTAATTTTTGGGTGAACTGTTTCTTTAAGAGTCAGACAGCATTTTAAGACTAGCTAGATTCAGGGTGCACAAGTTCTAATGCTCACTTTTTTATTTGGATTGCAGTGTTTAGGACTCATATCAACAGAACTTTTAGGATTTAAGATCAAGCTGGATTCATTACGACTGTTTTAAGGTTGTTGTTTGTTTGTGTTTAAATACATTGCCATATAAACTTCACAGGCTATTGTATGGAAAATACATATTCAACATTCATCTGACAACAAAAATACAAACATTTTATAACATAATTTAATAAAAAAATCATTGTTGCATGACATAAAACATTGGACAGATCAAAAACACATTTTACAGATGAGTTGGTGCTACGAAATTGACTTTTTGATGGTTCTCTGCCCTTCAATAAATGCTCATTAGTTAGTCTAAAACAACTTTTGGACTATATGCAAACATCATCATGTGAAATGTTCATGGCAGCACCCAGTAAATATCAACATGCACTTTTTATGGCTCTTTCATTATTTATTTTGAAGATTCTGCAAGGTGAATGACGACGAGTTTTTTACCTGCCAGCATCCTTTGATACGGACACCGAGACGCCGAGACCGGAGGAGTTGACTCTCTTACAGACGGCGTCCATGTCTATGACAGAATGAATGCAGTCCGGTCCTCCCTCCATACAGCAGCGCGACTCCGGACAGAAACTGCAGTTGTCGAGACGCATGTAACCCTGATTATGGCCGCACTGTTCAAGCGTTACTGTAGTGGCCATCCCGGAAACGCCAACATGGACCACTAACTATGAAAAAGCAGAAAGACAAAATACGATTTTAAAAGAATTTAAAAGAAAAATTATGAAATGCATTCCTAAATTATAAAGATGAATCGTTTAATACTATTATATACACATTCTTTTTGCTTAGTTTTTTGTTTAAAAATACAATAAAAACAGTAATATTATGAAATATTATTACAATAAAAATGTTTTTCTATTGGACTATATATTTATCTCACAAAAAATGTTTATTGAGCAGCAAATCAACATATTAGAATGATTTCTGAAGGATCATGTGACACCAAAGACTGGAGTAATGATGCTGAAAATTCAGATCTGATCACAGGAAAAAAATTTAGTTACAGGAATAATTACATAATTACATTTTACAGCTAGTGTATATATGATATGATAACACATTTTGATTAAAATAATTGATGCAATTCATCATTTATAAAAAAAATTAATCAATAATAATAATAATGTGCAATAAATAAAACTGCAATAAAAAAATGGATTAAAATGTACTAAAATTTAATTGAATAAAAATGTAATAAATTTAATAATAATTTAATCATATTCATTTAATATAAAATTTGTAATATATATATATATATATATATATATATATATATACATAAAATCTATTTAATATTTAATGTTTTAATTTAAAAAATAATTTTTGTGTATACAGACTAATATCATTAAACAATACAAGCATTACTTAGATACAGTAAAAATTACCTACAATATCTATATGAGCATTATTTTTATTACTTACATATATAAACTAAAACAGAGCACAATAAACATAGCAATAGATATATTATAAATACACATATATATATATATATATATATATATATATATATATATATATAT
>JAHKKF010515449.1:0-18714 GCA_019740295.1 Labeo calbasu
TTATAAATAATTATAACTATTAAGAAATAATATGGGTAGAGAGGGTAATAATGGTAAATCACGAATGAATCAACAACAACAAACAATAATACACTTCTCATACATAAAAACTGATAATTCGTCTGCCTATTTAAACTGTAAAAGTTTTTGCTAGTACCGGTGCCGGTAAAAGTTTTTCGGAGCTCCTCACCGAGAACGTCACTGTCTGCTGAATGTGGTTCGATGTCGTCCTCTACCGGCGGGCTCCTCCGCTGTCACGTGATCTCTGGCAATCGTTTACCTGGCGCTGCGTGACGTCATCGCGCACCGTGCAGGAAAAGGAACTGGCGAGTTCATAACTCTCCGCTAAATACAGGAATGTTACTAAACCTACTTTAAACTGCTTTGACCTTGTTTAACACGGATCCGGGTGATTTATACGCGTTGGAGTATGTCTGCGTCAGCCGTGTTCGTGCTGGATCTGAAGGGGAAGGTAGTTTTGACTCTTAATGAGCGACTTTATGGGTGATATCAGTAGATTAAATTCACCTGATTTAATTAAGCGTGAAACACCCGCGAGCCGCTCTTTATTCACATGTAATAATAATAATAATAATATTAATAATGGCATATAATCATGTTTAATAATTTTTTACAGCTGCCTGCTTCAAACCACTGTAACAAAAGCTTTTGTCTTTAATGGAGAAACAGCAATCAGTTATTGAATGTCATGTGGTAGTGTTTCATTTCTTCAATACTGGAACTGCTTTGTGCTGACTGCTTTAGAAACAGAGAATTTTGTACACGAGCAGATGTCATTTCCTCTGCAGACAGGAAAGAGTATTATTACAGATGACCCTATTAAAAGAGTCTCTCTGCGTCTCACGGTGGACGTGCAGATGACGGCGCTTATTTATGATTATCTTATTATCGTCTCATTTACCAAATGAAATCTGTCGGCCGTACTTTGACTCAAATGTGGCACGTCTTCCCATCAGGTGCTGATATGTCGCAACTACAAAGGCGACGTTGACATGTCAGAGATCGACCACTTCTTCACCCTGCTAATGCAGCAGGAAGAGGAGGGGCTTCTCTGCCCCGTAATGTCACATGGTAACGTCCACTTCCTGTGGATCAAGCACAGCAATCTGTACTGTATCCTTTACATCACGCGCTTCACGATCTGATTGTCAAAGATTATTATGAGTAACCAGTGCAAATTAGATCATGTGGAATCGTGTCGATTGATCATCGAGAGAGCCGACTCGTTCAGTAAACACGCGTTTGTTACGCTTAACCTTCCAAAAACATCAGTGGTGGCCACCAGCAACAAGAACTCCAATGCGTCTTTGGTCTACGCCTTCCTGTACAAGCTGGTGGAGGTGAGACTGAGATGACTCACGGTTGCTCGTTAACTGGCGTGGTTAATTCTTCCGGCGAGGGTTATAGTTTAACTGAACGTGTTGAATGTCGTGCTAAGAAACAAACAGGCTTCTCCTGTGCGTTCAGGTGTTCACGGAGTACTTCAAGGAGCTGGAGGAGGAGAGCATTCAGGATAACTTTGTGGTCGTGTACGAGCTGCTGGACGAGCTCATGGACTTTGGTTTCCCGCAGACGACGGACAGCAAGATCCTTCAGGAGTAAGACTCGTTCGCTTCACACGATCGTCGTAGAGAAGCTCGTCTCCTCACGCGTGTTTCTCTCTCAGGTACATCACGCAGCAGGGGAACAAACTGGAGGTGGCCAAGACCAAAGTGCCCACCACCGTCACCAACGCCGTGTCCTGGAGATCAGAGGGCATCAAATACAAGAAGAACGAGGTTTTCATCGATGTGATCGAGTCCATTAACGTGCTGGTGCGTGACATGGTCTTTCATCAGCTGTTTTGTGGCTCTTGGTGTGTGTGTGTGTGTGCGCGTGCTTTGATGATGTGTGCGTGTGTTTGCAGGTGAACGCTAACGGCAGCGTAATGAGCAGCGACATCGTGGGCAGCATCAAACTCAAGACGATGCTCTCAGGGATGCCAGAGCTCAGGTTGGGCCTCAACGACCGCGTGCTGTTCGCCCTCACCGGCCGTAAGAACCCGACCGTATTAAGCTGTTTGTGTAATGAACTGATGAAGAGCGTTGTGCAGGAGGAGTGTCAGTCCTGCTAATGTGTGTGTGTGTGTGTGTGTGTGCGCAGGAGACAAAGGGAAGACTGTGGCCATGGAGGACGTGAAGTTTCATCAGTGTGTTCGTCTGTCGCGTTTCGAGAGCGACAGAACCATCTCCTTCATCCCGCCTGACGGAGAGTCTGAGCTCATGTCGTACCGCATCAACACGCACGTAAGCGCCGGCCCGTCCGCGGCTAACAGCCTGTGTATCGACTGACTGGCTTTTTATTTTCTACTTACTCAGTAATGCCTGTGACCACAGTGAAATTAATTAATTTTTTTATACTGTGCAGCCTTTTGGGACATTGTTTTTAGGGTTTCTTTTTTTTTTAAGCCTCTGTCTCTCAGATACCTGTTTTATCTTCCTCTGAAATCACACAGTTGAGCTGTTTTCTGCTGTTTGACATGAAGTGAGAGTTTGACCGTAAAGAATGAACATCATGCTTGTGCCGTCTCAGTGACATTACAGACAAATGGCTGTTGACTGAGGTTTTGTTCCTACAGCACACGCCGACCCATCTCATGATGATTTGAGTCGCTCGGTGCTGTTGTCTGGTACTATATGGTGTATGAACAAAAAGCAAATTTAGTCCTGACAGCAATTGTGGTTTTAGATCTTGTTCCAAAAATAAACAATGCAACTTCTGGAGAACATCTGATGCAGCTGATGTGTGTATGTATTGTGTTAAAGTCTCTCTGTTCACCGTCTGTGGTCTGCAGGTGAAGCCGCTGATTTGGATCGAGTCGGTTATCGAGAAGTTCTCTCACAGCCGGGTGGAGATCATGGTGAAGGTTTGTCGGCAAGACTTAAACACTAAAGACCTTTTCAAATCTAACCCTACAGATCTAGAGTCGTACTTTCAGCATTGTTCACTATGTATAGACTGATTTCCTCTCTCGCTGTATTTCAGGCTAAAGGGCAGTTTAAAAAACAGTCTGTAGCCAATAACGTGGAGATCCGCGTGCCTGTGCCGAGTGATGCCGACTCTCCCAAGTTCAAAACCAGCACGGGTCACGCTAAATACGTTCCTGAGAAGAACCTGGTGGTGTGGAGCATTAAATCCTTCCCAGTAAGAGACAAACGCCCAGCGGTGCCCTACAATGTTGTGTTTTATGAAGACCTTTGTCATTGATGTATTTCTGACTCTCACAGAGTTTGATCTTTGAGTCCGTAAATCCGAGCTCTCGTGTCGTTGTGTCCGTCGGCAGGGTGGAAAGGAGTTTCTGATGCGCGCTCACTTCGGCCTGCCGAGTGTGGAGACTGACGAGATGGAGGGAAAGCCTCCGATCACCGTCAAGTTCGAGATCCCGTATTTCACCGTGTCGGGCATACAGGTGCGAGTGTGACTTCGCATGTGCATTTGCATGTGTTCGCGTTCGCTATCGCTCTACTTGCTCTCGTGTCATAGCGTTTAACGTTCTGCTTAAGATCGAAAGCGATAAATGTCAACTCATGTCTCAGCAAATCTAAAGTTTGTTTGTATTCGGAAGGTACGGTACATGAAGATCATCGAGAAGAGCGGCTATCAGGCGCTGCCGTGGGTCCGCTACATCACACAGAGCGGAGGTGAGCGCTCGGCTTGCCTCATTTTGACAGGGCAGGCTTTTTTGTGATTTATATTTGGTTAGGCTTTCTACTAAATGTAAAACCTGCATATGGTCAGTCACCTAAGATCACAAAAAAAATGAGTGAATGAATGAATAAAAATAATAATATATACACGGGGAAAAAGCGCTGTATCCAGCAGGTCCTGCTAGTGTCTCTCTCATTGTTGCTTCGACCACTGGTGCAATATTTTTATTTCCTTTCCTGCAAAAAAAAAAAACTTAGAACAGTCAATGTCTGTCCTCTTACAAAGCAGGTTTTTATTAAAGACTGGATAAAAGAGGATAATTGGTATTAATTACCATGTATTTATGTGTGCCTGTGTTTTCAGATTACCAGCTGAGGACAAACAGCTAATGAGACGCATGACTGCCAGTGAGAACTGCACAGCCATTTTTTGGAAGAAGTTTATGAAATGTTTCTGTGTCTGTGTTATTAATCGATTTTATCCCGTCAGAATTTCAGTAGAAAAGACGATATTGTATAAATTGTTGACCTTGAATGTAAACACACTCAGCATTTCAGTCACCATGTGTTTTCAAAAGTGCTTTTTGCACCAAATCATGGAGTATGTTGTCAACTATTTCTGTTCAATATTGCAATAAATTGAATACGTTTGTCCTGCAATGACTAAAAATGTGTGTTCTTGCTGATGACACATGAGTGCGTGTGCCCGCCCTTTTCCACACTCGCTCTCTCAGGCAGTGAATGAACGCAACAGTTTACAAATAAACCTTCTCAAATCGCCCGCCTTCTGCGCTCTGCATTCTCGTTGGTCGCCGGCGCAGTTGCCACGGCGATACTGTAGCAACGCCTATCAGCACTCCTCCCTTTTGTCCAATTATGGCAGGCGCGTTGGCGTGTGTGAGCGCTGATTGGTGGACGTGTGTTCGTCATGCAGCGCTGTTGTCGGTCAAGCGCGCGATGTAAAGGCGCAAAGGCGCTCAGCTCAGCGCGTATATTAGTGATTGTTGTGACGGGTTTGACGGTAAGCAGCAAAACAGCCAACGGTCGCTCATTCACGGACTGCGGCAGAGAGAGAAAGCGGTAAGTTAAGCGCTTTAAACGCTCTTCGTGTGCGTTCCCGTTGCTGTCTGTTGAATCGGTTCGTCAGAGAGCTTCGCGTTAATGTTGCGCCTCGCTGAATTGTTTTCTCAGATCGGATCCTCCGTGATCGGTTCACGTCCGTCCAGCTGTTTCAGATGATGGTTCTGGACGGGTTCGGCTGCGGGAAGAGTCTCAGCGCGGCGGCGGCGCAGGGGAACGTGGAGGCGGTTCGGCGGATCCTGCAGGATCACCGGGTCGAGCCGGACACGCTCAACGAGTTCGGGAAAACCGCGCTGCAGGTGAAAGGCTCTGTTTCAACACATAAATGCCGGTTCTCACGGCGCTGTTTGTTTCGCTTTCCCTTCCGGCCGCGATGATGTCATCACGACGGTCGCTGTCACTCACTGAATGCATGTTATGCGATCTGGTATTCGCCCGGTTTACAGACCTGAGGCTTCACGAGTGTGTTGCGTGTGTGTCTGCTGTGCTGTAGGTGATGATGATGGGCTGCACCAGCGTGGCGTGTGTGTTGCTGGAGCACGGCGCTGACCCCAACGTCCGGGACCGCTGCGGCGTGACCCCTGCGCACGACGCGGCCCGCACCGGGTTCCTGGACACGTTGCGAGTTCTGGTGGACTACGGCGCCTCCGTCAACGTCCCCGACCACAGCGGGGCCCTGCCCATCCACATCGCCATCCGCGAGGGCCACTGGGACGTGGTGGAGTACCTGGCCCCCCTCTCGAACCTGGGCCACCAGGACGGCCGAGGGGCCAACGCGCTGGACGCGGCCCGGGACGCGTGCGCTCTGGAGATGGTGGAGCTTTTAGAGCGGCTGATGGCTACCGGTTCGAATTGAAGAACTGTACGGTTCGATTCGCGTGTTTGGGAGCCCTCGGTGCTCGTCAGCGGGTTGTATTTATATTAATATGTTGGATGTTGAGATGTATGTTTCGATAGTTGCTAGTTGAACTCATAATAATATTAGCTGGAATATGTAGCGCCGGTTTTGCACAGAGCAAATCCCCGCGCCGGGTCCGAGAGAGCGGCTCTCCTTCGGTCACGTGCGGGTTTGCCAGGCACACGTGTAAATAAGTCTTTCTTTGGTATTTTACAAAACATTTCTGTGCAGAAACTTGAACTGTTAACATTTTTATTCTTGGGAAGTGATTTCTTGCCATCCATGCACTGATGAATTCTCGCTTTGTGTGTAAATTTGCTCGGAGTGTTTTGCGGATTAACGTATGTAAATAACCTTTTATGAATTTATTTGACTTATTTATTGAAAAATAATTGTATATTAACGTTTATGTTTACTGTGGTATTTCAGATGTTATTTATTAAGGTGTTTAATAAACTGAAAACTCAGTTTGTCTGAATGAACCGTGTTGATGATCGTATTTTCCAGCAGATAAATCCCTCATCAAAATCATGAACGAACAGAGCCATATGTGGGCACCAGTAGCCTTGCTGTTCGCTCTGGACGTCCCGAGTTTGAGTCCCGGCTCACAGACCTTTCCTTTCGCATCGAAACAAATAAAACATTAGGCAGGCATCTTTTCTTTCAGATTTTATTTCTGATGTGACTCCTCTGAAGAGTTTGAGAACAAACTACTTACATTTACACAGCATTACTGAACAAACAAACAAACATTTCCACTAACTACAAACACACAGTCAAATCTGACACTGAATCGATGGGACGAGTGTAACTGTGTTCTTCCGGGAGATGCGTCAGTGTCCGTATGAGCTCAAGGTGACCCTGAACGGCTCCATTACCCGACAGGAATGTGTGCGACTGTACAAGGCAAACATTGTGCTGTCACAGAGCTTCGCTCTGAACAGAAACTCTGCTTTTCTAAAGGGGTTTTACAACTCGGAGAGGACGCAGACACAATGGCGGTTTTGTTCGCTCGCTGCATTCAGGCCAAACTCTCAGGATCCCTCTTTCGTCCAGCAGCAAGGCGTTCACGTATCTGCCGCATGCAGTCGAGGTTTTCGGGCCAGTTTGTCTGTAATGCCATCAGTTGCTTCTTGAATTCTGACTCCTCTGCACCGATACAGGATCAGTCAAACACCTGTTATATGTTTAACCGTGCCAACAGTATAACAGAGAGTGTTTGAGATCACTGAACAAAGTCCACGTTCAGCGCGAGTGAATCATCCTCAGACCGTTTGGAGACTGAAGTTTAAATGGATCATCTCAACAGACTCTTAATCTACTCACAATGTAGTTTCACAAACACTCGGTTCTAGTCAGTCCCGTGCTGAAGGCGTGTTGTGGAGGCCTGATTTTTTTTTGTGTCATTTATTTATTTTGAAGTATTATTAAAAAAAGAATGATTTCTTGTTATTGGAGACACTTGCAAACTAATACTGTACAATAAAAACTAGCGTCTACACATCCATAGAACAAATTCATCTGTAAACATACTGACAGACCGGCACATGTACGGAAATATATCAGTGTTACTCAACTCTGTCTTCTTCATGTAATTTCTCATTTGCATCACACCGTATGCCCATTTCCAACCATCTTCAGCAGAAATCCAGAAGTCTTGCTACTAAGAAAAGTAATGCAGCCTTTCAGTAGTCAAACTATTTTACTGACTTCATGAATTCTGCTAAATCTAATCATTGAATGAAGTCAAAACAATCCACGGTTTAGTTCACAGATGCAGCTCTAACGCTGCCTGTGAGTTTTGAAAAGACGTGAATTACCTATAGAGACTTCTGCTAATTCTCTCTGTTTCACCAAGAACATGCAAAGAACATCAGGTACGTGAAGGTCAGAGCGGTTATCCATCAAAGCCCACATAGTGATTCGGCTGATCTGCCAGCAGAGGGAGTCGCTGGTTAGTCAAGTTAGCTTCTGCTGGTAGACATTTAATTTAAAATGATTTCAAATATCTGAAATTGATGACATTCAGTCACAACTACTTCATTACATTCTAGTAGACGTGAATGTGACGTCACAGCTCAGGATCATCACTAGAGAAGGCTTTGGGACTCTGTGTGTGTGTGGTTGTCATCAGCCGATCAGTGTTGTCATGACATCATTTCCTGCAGCTCAAGAGTCAGTGGTCACATGACATTTACAGCTCAGGTGGTTGGTCGAACCGAAAGTCCACGAGCAAAGTTTTCTAAGTGTGTGCTTCAACAGATGAAAAGGAATGTTAACAGGTATAAAGGTAAAGCTCCACACACACACACACACACACACACACCTGTGGAAATTTCCACTTGCTCAGCCACACCCATCGTCATGAAACAACACACAGAAGCTTCATTGTAAAGTACTGTGTTTCTCTGAGAGCTCTGTCTGCTGTTGTTGTGAAGAAAAGCTGCATTCATTTCTAATCAGATTTATTCAGGTGTTACTGATCAAACATCTGAGTGAATTTACTTGAGCAGATAAACGTCTGAGCCTAAATGCTACTGAGAAAAAAATACTACAGAAACAGTTGTGCTAAAGAGACACGGCCTCAGCACATCAGGACCGATCTCACGTACAGCTCGTCCGTTCTCACGTCAGTATCAGTTCGGCGTGTATTAGTGCCGGCTCACTTTACAGCGGCTTCGCGTTTGGAAGTGCTGCTCCCATCAGTTTTTCCCACAGGGATTTTTAAAAAGTCTTCATCAAAGAGTCCAGTCATCCACTAAAGCAACCAGCTACAGGAGGTGAATCACAACATGACAAACCTTGATTTGAAACTAATGAGTACAAAAAAGGATCAAGACAGTGCATTTAATGACTTTAATGAGGGAAAGGACTACAATCCCATGAACCACCGTGAATGACAATTTAAACACTATTACACAACTATTGATTTTAAGATATTATCACGCATATATAAGCAACGTATTTTATGTTTATTGCAAAATAAGCGTATATGTACGAAGGGCGTAGAGACACTATTACGTCATTCGCAGTGCTTCGTGGGAGCGGACGGAGCTAAAAGGCTCTACTGCTTCACGTGATTCACCGATTGCTGAAGATTTCTTTGCAGAATCGTTTGTAAATCAGGAATTCCACTGTTAAACACAATGACCGACAGAATATGTCAAAATATGAAGGCTTTAACCAAAGCATAAACCATCAATCACAGTAGAGCTGTCTGTAACGGTTTAAGTTACTGTAAAAAAGGAATTCCCCGATGGAGAAAATGCGATTTACCCGCAGAACCCGACCGCTGTGCTCTGCTGTGTTAACATACTGCGTCTGCACGTGAACATCTTAATCAACTCAGTCCTGTGGCGCTCAATCCTGGAGATCTGTCTTTCTGCACACACCTGAAGCACTTAATTAAAATCTTCAGGAACACTTGACAATTGTTGGAACTGAAGGCGTCTGTCCCGGAACCGACGGCGATCTGGTCTATCAAGTCTGTCGGGTGAAAGTTCACGCCATAAACGCAACGAGCGTCACGGATTGTGCTTGTATAACTGACAATTATAATTCCTGTAATCAGTCTACGTTATTGCGCTGATATTATCGATCTCGTCCGGTGAATCAGCTACGATTTGTCCAAAGCATACTCTGTTTAAACTAAGACGGCGAGAGTGCTGTGATTATCTGTGCTTCATTCTGTCTTTGACGTCCGGAGGCAGAAGGTCCGTCAGACTGTCCTCCACGATCAGAGCGGCCAGTTTGAGCGAGGGACAGTCGGCGATCTCGGCGGGCAGAGACTCCAGCCGGTTTCCCTTCAGCTCCAGCCGAACCAGCTGAGCGAGATTCCCGACCCGCGGGGACAGCGTGGAAATGCTGTTATTTCCCAGCGCCAGGACCTTCAGCCTCTTGCAGGAGAACAGCTCCTCAGGGAGACTCTCCAGCGAATTGAAGGCCACCGAGAGGAACTGCAGACACTGAAGGATGCCGATCTCCGAGGGCAGAGACGCCAGCTGGTTGTGCGAGAGGTCCAGGTGTCGGAGTTTGGTGCAGTAACAGAGGCGAGGCGGAAGCCTGCGGACCTTGTTCCAGCTGCCGTCCAGCGTCTCCAGGGCGCGGAGTTTGCTGATGTGCTCGGGGATGTAGGAGATGTCGTTGTGCCAGAGTTTGAGGGTGGTCAGACGGCGACAGTGCTGCAGGCTCAAGATTTCTTCGACGGTGGTGAGCCGGTTCTCTCGAAGGTCCAGCTCCTGCAGGTGGGAGAGGCTGAAGACGGCGCTGGGGATCCGCTCGAGACCGCAGCCCGTCAGCTCCAGCGCGGCCAGGTTGACCAGCTTCTTCAGGCTGCTGAACACCTGAAGCCTGGTCCCCTCGTTGTGAACGCAAAGCCGCAGGAGCTGACTGGAAACGTCCACCACGCCGGGCGGGATCTTGGTCAGCCGGCTGCGCAACGTCAGCACGCGCAGGTTCTTCAGCTCGCGTAAAGTGTCCAGGGACGTGGCGCGGGAGAGCTCGGCGCTCAGAGGGCCGCTCAGGTGAAGCTCCTCCAGGCTCTGCAGGGTGTACATCCACAGCGGCACCTGGTCCGGGCTCTCGAAGGCCAGACGCAGGACTTTCAGGTTCTCGCGCAGATGATTGAGGGCCGCCAGCTGCAGCTTGGCCGGACTGTGGATCAGCACGATCTCCTGTAAGGCCGTGAGCTGCGTTACGGTTCCGGGGACCGTGACGTTACTTATCAGTTCCAGTCTGAGCGATTCGACCTCGGAAATCTCGAAGACGGTGTCCGGCAGCCCCGGCAGCATGAACAGGTGGAGCTCCAGCCTCTCGCTGGCGTTGCGCGCCAGGCGAGCGCGGAGCTTGTCGCTCGTCCACTCGTGGTTGAGGTTCAGCTGCCGTAAGCGGCCCTCGCTCACCTCGGAGAGGAAGACGGCGAAGCGCTTGGAGTACAGGGCGTCGTACTGGTCGCTGAGGTGCAGGAGAAACGCGAAATCGTTCTTGACGTCCGGGATGTCGTTTATTCCCGTCTCCAAGCGAACCGCCTCAAAGGAGTACTCTTTGAGCGGTCGATGAAACAGCCAATACAGCGAATAGATGCACAGCACTCCGTACACCCCGACGAAGCATATGTAACAATACGCCAGTTTGGAGAACAGGTGCGCTTTATTGTAGTTGCAGCAGAACGCGCCGAAGCCCGTCAGGTCCGGAGGCACCGAGCACATCACCACGATCTGGATGTTTGGGACCAGCACGATGCTGTAGACGGTGATGAGAACGAATTTGAAGACTTTCAGCGCCGTCTGCAGCACGTACATGAAGTAGAGCAGATCCGCCTCCTCGACGTGTGTCCGAAACTTCTTGACTTTCTCGAACAAAGCCTTGGCCTGCTCACCCTCTTTTTTATCCAAGAGCGACGGCTGCGGTTCTGCCGATTTCTGGTCCGAGCAGGACTTTATGGAAGATCGGACCGGAGACGCGGCGTCTGCGTCGTCGGCGTCGTCGTCGTCGTCGCGGCCCGCGGCCGATTTGGTCATCGTATTCTTTCTCCAGATGACCATTCTCTCCTCTCGCCTTTCTTCGTACACTTCGCTGATGGCTCTCGTGGTCCAGGGAGAGTCGAAGCATTTCCCCAGTATGATGACGAACAGCTCGATCTTGGACGACGTCCCTGGGAACTTGAACCAGAAGCTGCTGGCCACCATGAAGATCATGCTGTGGATGACCACCAGGTAGGGGAAGTACTTGCCGTACCAGTGCACGGCCCGTTCGTAGCAGAAGTGGTTGACGAACTCGTACTGGTGGATGTCGAGGCCGTTCTTCCTGCCGAACACCTCCACGACGTTGGGACCGAGATGTTTGGTGATGGCGAACTCCCACAGACTCTCGTTGTCCCTGTCCTGCCGCAGGTGACTGCAGTCTCTGTCTCCGCCGGAGAGATCCGTGAATCGGTTTGGCAGGCAGGATATCTTGTCCTGAGTCAGCTGAGGAGAGATGGAGATTGTCTAAGCGTCAGTGATGATGATGACACATGAAACATCACAATCCTCTAATAAACATTTACACTACAAACAGCCGCACGTATCTGGCGGTGGCGACGGGTCATAGCCGGCGGCAAACGAAAGGAAGATCGGAGGCAGATCGCAACGGGAGCCTGATGGCAAATCTAATCAGCTCTAACGCTCTTGCTTCATCACGTCTCTTTATTGCACACATTCCTGATCAGAAGCTCGCGCCCGCTCACGTGCCGCCGCAAGTAGAACTTTTTTGTCCTTTGAGAATTTGACTAAAGATTGATTCGTCAGCACAACCCCACTGCACACAGAATTTTTACGTTTATATGTTAGTTTTATATCCATCTAAATGAATGTGAAAATGCTTTTTGTTCGGCCAGTCGTGTGCTTGAATGCAGCTGCACAAGAACAGGAGCTCAGATCGGAATCTGCCGATCGCGTGCACGACACGCCGCTCTACTGACGGACGACAGATCCTCCGATCCTCAAAACATGCTTCCAAATGCAGAGAGACAGTGTCGTGAACCGTGACTTCATAGAATGTGACCAGCGTCTCTGCATCTGCACCAGGCAGGACTGATATTGGAAGCAGATGTTTTCTGATACGTGAATCAGAGCCAAAAATACACTGGCGAACGCAATGACTAACCGCAGCAGCAATGCACGAAATATGTCCTTTTCTAAAGAATCGTTCAGACAAAAATGACAATTCTCCCCCTCGTGTCATTTACGTCTGCATGCGGTGTTAGTGAAGACTGAAAGCTGCAGCAAAGGGAAAGAACTGATATGAAAAACTACATCATTTCAACCCGTTCCTCGCACAGAGCATCACGTGGTTTCAGATGTCTCCGAATAAAGCGTGCGAGTCACATGGACGGCGGTTTTTATGCTTTTATGATACTTTGATGGTGTTTGTTGTGGAGCGTGGCAGTAAAAATCACTGTCTACTTTCAGGGAATGGAAAAACGCAGCTCAAAGATTTTCACAACGTTTCCTCTTGTATTTAAGGAGAGGAGGAAAATTGTACAGAAAATGACATGAAGCTGAGTAAATGATGACACAATTTTCATTTTGATGTGAACGATTTTTCAGTCACTGATTAATAGTCTCCGTACACAAGGTTTTGTATTGACTCATACACGAGGTCTCGGTAAATCTGACCTAAGTGTCATTATATCACGATGAGCCGTAAAGCTCTCGTGTCTGGATCGGACTGATGTCCTACCTGAAGCGTGCAGCCAAACACTCCGATCATCAGCATAGCGATGCCCAGATACTCAGACAGGACGTCCCACCAGGGCTTCAGGACCCGGAACTGCGGGTTCTGCTCGGACGTAATGTTCCGGAACTCGTTCACAGGAATCATCTTCACACCTGCCAGAGGAGAAAGACCGATGCAGTCTAAGGTATTAGGAAAATATCAAAAAGCAGAGTACTTATAATACTTTGCCTAATGTTGACATAGAACCTGATCAGCCATGTATAATGAATATTATTTGTATGACACTGGTTTTATTCATCTGCGGGGGAGGATCTGCGTTATTACTGAACTCAGGACCATGTGACACTTACATGAGCTTCTGCAACACTGTAACTATGAGAATGGAAACTTCCTACTGTGATTGTGTTGAAGGCGCATTAGTGATTGTTTCTCAGTGTTGACTTCACCATCTCAATCTGAGACTGACAATAACGACGTTCATCAATCATAAAACTGTGGATACATGTGCTCGTATTCCAGTATTGTTGGTAGTTTACAGATTTGTAAATGAAACCGATATAAAACCAGGTCGTAACTGTGCAAGGAAAGCCGCCGAATCGAGTTCGAGTTAATTGAGTTCAAGTTTAACTCACCTGCGCGTCAGTTTGTCGGCACATTCACGAGCGCGTTTGCATCTCCACCGGTTCGAAGCTGAAATCAGACTCAGACCCTTTGTACAGCCAGAGTTTCTCCTCGGAGAGTTTGAGGGCGGCCGTTCAAGCGCCTCCCAGAACAAGTTTCTTCATGAGAACGGAATGAGTCAGAGATGAGACGACCCGTCAACGGTGACAATCACTATAAACTTCATCTGAAGGCAATTAAACAGCCCTGCATCAGACTCATATTTCGCTGTCACTTTTCGCCTGATTGACATTCCGTTGTGAAATGTTTAGTGCGCGCGCGAACAGCCGTCATGTTACATAAACAATTTAAACACACACACAGTATAAACTGTTCTGTGCCCCACGTCATCTCTAATATAGTGCAGTATCACTTATGTGAACATTTTATGTCTCCTTATTAGTTCTTAATCGGACACATCACGATGTTTTAATCATGTGATGTGCACAGGCTCGCTTTCCTCTACTCAGACATTTTAGTTTTAATCGCTGGGTGTTGTTTGTAAGCTAAACCTATTTTCTAAGATTGACTCATCTATTATTATTGCTCCTATTATGTTTTTAAATGTGTTTTTGGCGCGCTGACGCGCCGCTGGTATTCAGTGTTTTGGCGCCACCGCGCGAATCTCCTCACAAATCAACACAAACTACTGCAAGAAACGTACTCCTTTAATATACAACGTTTGTACAATGTATTCGTTGCTGTAAAATTTACAAAGCAGACTTTAAATAACCCTTTATGCTTAATTTCGAACGATTAAAAGGAAAAACGCATCCCTTTTCAAACAAAAAGCTTAATTTGTAAAAACGAGCCCAAGTCCATTGACAACCAACAGGAGCTGATATCACCAAGAGCAAAGGGACAATATTTCAAATAAATAAAAGAAAAAACAGACTTCATGCAATACCAATGTACAAAATCCCTGGAAAAGCAGCTTAAATTGGTTTTACAAATACATCATTTCATCAGCCTGTGAAAATCATCTTTCATTTGAGCAAAAACAGAGTTGGCATCAAACGCCTTTGTAGGCTGGAATACGGTTAGATAAATCTGGAAAGGCTTCACATCTCATTTCGTTAGTAAAAATGATCTTGTATGTTTGTACATCTCCAGAAGCTCTGAGGAGGATCTTTAGTTCGTTTCACACAAGATCACCTCCATCAGTTTGATCGACATCTCACATAAAAATACAAAATCATCAGAACAGCTTAATCGGAGCCAAACTACACCGATCAATGGTTTGGAGCGGACGCGTCTGTTCGTTCGGGCCTTGGCCGTCTCGGTCCGTGCGGCGAGCGTCCGGGCTGCGGATCGAGTCCGGCAGACATACTGACGCGGCGGGTCATGGCACTTTATTGGGCTCAGGAGGGAGGTAGACGTCCGCGCGACGTCGCCGTTTCCCGGACATCCCGTGTGGACGCGGCTGACAGAAGTTCTGCCGCCCAATTATTAACCTTCACTCGGCTCGACCCCACGAGAGAAAAATACAAAAACAAAAAGAGGCAGGAGATTCAGAGCGCTCCTGTCCTCACGTGCACTGAGACTGACGATCATCAGGACAACAGATTTATTGTGCGCTAATGACACCGGCTGTGAGGGAGAGACAGACAGATCTGTAATGAGCACAGACAGACAGACGGGCGGACGGACGGACAGACGGAGGCGTGTTTCTAGCGTTTCTGACACGGGCTCATGCCTTTTTGGCACGGCTCCATGGTCACTGCCACTCCGACGCCGCTGCGGCCGGACGTCATGTTGGTGACCTCGGTCCACGTGTCCGTTTCCGGGTCATAACACTCCACGCTGTCCAGGAACGTGGTCCCATCATACCCGCCTGCAGACAGACAAACAAACCAAGCCATGTCTCTGAATGCTTTGCTTTAATAATCATTTCAGTAGCACCTGAATTAAAGCCTTAATGTATATACTGCATCATTAAAAAATATTCTTAATACACGTTGTAATGCATTAAATCTTTTCAGAAATAACTGTAACCACAATTCAAATTTAGGTCTGTCATGTGTTTTAATGCATTACACATTCTATAAGAAGGGTTATAATGTATCATAACCCTGATTACAGTAATTCCATGAACGGGGTCCGTTCTGACTGTGAAATGCGAGTTTGTACCCAGCACGTAGATGCGTCCGTGGTGCGTCGTCACTCCCAGCGCGCTGCGTCTGTGTCTCATGGACGCGATGAAACTCCAGCTGTCCGTTTCCACGTCGTATCGCTCCACGCTGTTCAGCTGGTTGGTGCCGTCGTACCCGCCCATCACGTAGATGTAGTTCCCCAGAGCGCACACGCCTGAACACACATCACACGACGCTCAGCTTTACAGCGTGACACATCAACAAATCAAAGAACAGACAGCTTTGATCCTGCTGCTTCCTGCTGCTGGAACATCATAGAACAAACAGATCTGATAAATGATCTACATCTGATCATTAATGTTTAACCTAATGTCAGAAAAACCAAGAATGTTCCTCAGAAACAGCGGCAACACCTGGAGAGCTCAGAGGAACAGGTCAGACCGAAGTGTTCATGCACTCACGGAAGAATGAACGTCACCCCGGTTTGGAGCGATGTGAGGAAAGTAAAGGATTGAGATTTTTACGTGAATTACGTGCGATCTGACCTGCGCCGCTGCGGACCGTGTTCATGGACGCTATGCTCCTCCACTCGTCTCTCTCGGGGTTGTAGCATTCGGCGGAGCTCAGCCGGTGCGTCCCGTCGAAGCCGCCCACCGCGTACAGCAGCCGGTTGATCACGGCCACGCCCACCCCGATACGCCGCGTCAGCATGGGCGCCACCAGCTGCCAGCAGTCCCTCTCCGGATCATACCTGAACACACATCACAACCGCATCGTCACGCACCGCCGCGACTGACGCTGGAAACCCTGCGCTATCCTGACAACGGAGCCGTCACAGATTTACCTGAAACTCACCCGACTGACGGCCGGACGAGTCGTCGTAACTCCAGTGACTTACTCCAAAGTTCAGTGTTTATGTGTCTATTAATAGCGCTTTCCACTTCCTTCTCAGAATATTGCTTGTCATCTGTTATTCATCACCGATCTCCATAAACGTCACAGAGATCAGTGCTGTACGCTCGCAAAAGCTTTTAGGTGTTTTCCAGCGTCTGGCATAAAAAGAACATCATGACGTGAAAATCAGGTGAAAATGATGCGTCTGATCATTCAAGCCCAAAAATGTGCTGCGATTCGCTTGTTAAGTGACGACGTAATGCGTGTTTCTGGGTCCAGCCGTTTATGAGCACTGTTTATTCATATGAAACATTGAAGCTAAACGTTTTCAAACGTACACTACAGTCTCTGTGCTCACAGCATTCCAAACACAAATAATTTATTTCTTTTGTACATTTTCCTTGTCTGGCTCTCTTTTCTTGGTAGTATTATATCACATTGTGAGTGTATTCGCTTGTTACACGTCACCTCTTCCGTGACCTCCGGGTCCAAACGCTCTATCAGATGAGATGAGAAAACGACAAACGGGACTAATTATACACTCACGATGTGATATGACCCTACCAAAAAAATTATAATCCTTGGTGCGTTCGATGGACGCATTACATCATCACTCAACAAGCCCACATTAGCACTGTTTGTTGTTTTCTCGCGTTTGGACACGGAAGCGGTGGCGCGTGACGTCAGACTAAGCGAGCGAATAGGGTTCGCATGCGTATTATCATCAGCACATTGTGCGTGCAGCCTGATTGGTCTCAAATGAAGTGTACATGCTTTTTGAATTTTTCCCAAATGCACACTAATCGCCGGATCGTGAGCTGTACGTGTGTAAATAATCAGAGCTATGCTTAAACACGCAGAACATCAGACTATATATTTAATTAAATCAGTTTTCTGATTTGATAAGCACACAAATCCATGCTAGTTTCGAATTTAGTTCGGATGGGCAGATGCTTTTCCAAAGCAATGGAGCAAAACACAGTGTTAGAGATTCTTTTTGGTATTATGAGCTCTGAACATTTTCAGCTCATTATAAAACAGTGACACGGCAAATTAGCGTTCACTGCGGTCTAGATAATCGTCGGGGATGATAATCAGCTGCGATCTACCTGCTGCAAAGGGTTCTAAAACACATCATGAAACATCAACGATACAAGCCGTGAAATCAAACATCGACGATGATGCGTGTGAAATCGGCTTCGCCTCACCTCTCCACGCTGTTGTGATGGACGCAGCCGTGCGAGCCGCCCACCGCGTAGATCATGCAGTCGATGACGCCCACGCCGATGCGGTTGCGCGGGACGCTCATGGGCGCGCAGGGCAGCCAGCAGTTGTTCATGGGGTTGTAACAGTCCAGCATGTTGGAGTCCATGTTTCCGTCCGGAGCGTTGTTCCTGCCGCCCACCGCGTACAGCAGGCCGCTGATGACGCAGGCCGCCAGCCCGCTGCGGGGCACCTGCAGATCGGCCAGCCGCAGCCACGCGCCCGTGCAGGGGTTGAACGCCTCCAGGTAGCTGAGCGACTGGCGGAAATAGCCGCCGGCCGTGTAGATGAGCTGCGGCACTTTGGGCGTCCGGCAGGGAATGACTTTGGTGGGCTTGTGCAGCGTGAGGTCCTGGAAGATCTGGGACAGGTAGTCTTTGCTCTGGGCGTCCCACTCGAAGTGCTCGAGCTGCCGCTGCAGGAAATGCGGCGTGAGCGAGTGGCAGCGGACGGCCTGCAGCAGCGCCTGGACGTAGGGCCGGCGGTTCTCGCGGTCGTACTGAACCCACGCCACGCACGCGTGAAACACCTCGGACTCGCAGCGCACGTTCAGCTCGTCGCGGCTGATCAGCGTCACCAGCTGGCAGTGGGACAGGTTGAAGAACTCCTCCTGCGTGGCCACCTGAGAGACAGACAGTTCATCAAAACGCGCACGCCAAACCTCAGGATACGATGAATACGACGACTAAACGTTCAGCATCGGGTGAACCGTCTTGAGGAATCAAGCCCCAGAGCGCGAAACTTCTGAATCTAAACAGCACAAGTGACTCAGAAAGTTGCTCTGTTCAGTTACTAAAGAGCAGAAGAACTTACGTCAAATGTAGGCAAGTGCGTGTGAGCCTGAGCCGTTCGTGTCAAAACTAAACTGAATCCACAGCAAACACACACATTCAGATTAGAG
>JAHKKF010515450.1:0-12377 GCA_019740295.1 Labeo calbasu
CAGCCAAACTTTGTCCGCTGCATTATCCCTAACCATGAGAAACGGGTACGTCACTGCTGCATATCATCTTAAAATTGGTGGTTCCAATGCTGTTTGGGCATAGGGTACATATTCAGACTATGTCCACGTTGAAGGTACTTTTTTCACCTTTAGGCAGGAAAGCTGGATGCCCACCTGGTGCTTGAACAGTTGAGGTGCAATGGTGTGCTGGAGGGTATTCGTATTTGCCGCCAAGGATTCCCCAACAGAATTGTCTTCCAAGAGTTCAGACAACGGTGGGTAGCTTTATTATTTTAGATTAAAGGAGAAGCTAACTTTCCAGAACAAAAATTTACAGATAATTTACTCACCCCCTTATCGTCCAAGATGTTCATGTCTTTCTTTCTTCAGTCGAATGTTTCAGGAATGTTCTCCATATAGTGGACTTCTGTCGTGCCCGCATGTTTGAACTTCCAAAATGCAGTTTAAATGCAGCTTTAAAGGGCTCTAAATGATCCCAGCCAAGGAAGAAGGGTCTTATCCAGCAAATCGATTGGTTATGTTCTAAAAAAAATTGTCATTTATACACTTTTTAACCTCAAATGCTCGTCTTGTCTAGCTCTGCGATGTGTATGCGCAGTCTGTGCAATCCGGGTCAAACTCCCATCTCATTTTCTCCTTCAACTTGACATTCTTTGCACAGTTACTTTGTAAACACTGGGTTGGTACTTCTACAGCGATGTAGGACGATTTTGAAGGTGGAGGAGAAAATGAGATGGGTTTTTTTCAACATACCCTAACTGTATTACACAGACTATGCATGCACATCGCAGAGCTAGACAAGTCGAGCATTTGAGCTTGAAAAGTATATAAATTGTAAATATGTCTAGAAAATACTCGATCGTTCGCTAGATAAGACCCTTCTTTCTTGGCTGGGGTCATTTAGAGTCCTTTGAAACAGCATTTAAACTGCATTTTGGAAGTTCAAACTCGCGGGCACCATAGAAGTCCACTATATGGAGAACATTCCTGAAATGTTTTCCTCAAGAAAGACATGAACATCTTGGATGACAAAGGGGTGAGCACTGTAAATTATCTGTAAATTTTTGCTCTGTAAGTAAACTTCTCCTTTAAGCTTTGAAGTCTTATTGACTTTGTCTAACTGCATATCCAGTGTAAAAACAGCATCACTTCTCCAGAATGACATTGCAAGATTCACAGAATTCAAAAAGTAAAAAATGCATTGCTACCTGGACTCCAATTTGCAGTTCAATGCAACAGTGATTACATATGTATGTGGTGCCAATTATATTGCATGGTACAGGTTATCAGATCTAATGCAATTCTTTTCATTTTACCGTGACATACAGGTACGAGATCTTGGCACCAAGTGCTATTCCAAAGGGCTTCATGGACGGCAAGCAGGCCTGCTGTCTGATGGTAAGATGTTATCTAAATAAATCTTGTTAAAGAGCATGCCCTTTCCCTTGAATATTAACCATGGTTCTACTACCAATAAAACCAAAAACTGTGGTTATATGATGGTAACCACAAATTAACCATAGTTTTGTTACACTAACCATAGTTTAACCATGGTGATTTCCGATAGTAAAACCATGGTTAATTTTCATAAGGGTTTTCAAAAAGAATTTCTTAAGTCAAGAAGTTTCAAAAGCCAAAATCAGACTTCATTGTTTGAGACAACAAAGCTGAAATGCTGAGATGAACATCTAACAATATCACTTACAATTCACATGTTTATATAGTCTCAGCAATGACATTATCATCACTCCTCTTTTCTTTATGGAATCTTCCCAGTATGCCCACCACAGTTATTTTATTACTCTACTAACTTGTATCTGGGGCATCCTACCAATTGGTTTAACCATGCTTTCAACTATAATTCCTTCATACAATTAGAAACACTAACTAGTACATGTATAATATCTAATACCTTTCTCATACCTAACTCTCTCTGTAGATCAAGCACCTGGACCTGGACCCAAACCTGTACCGTATTGGTCAGAGCAAAATCTTCTTCCGCACAGGAGTCCTGGCCCAGCTTGAAGAGGAGCGTGACCTGAAGATCACAGTCATAATCATTGCCTTCCAGGCACAGGCCAGGGGATTCCTAGCTAGAAAGTGAGTAAAGTTTATAAATACAGTGTTTTTCAAAATACTTATATGCAATTTGAGTTATTCTTATTTAAAACTATGTGCAGGGCCTTTGCTAAGAGACAGCAACAGCTAACAGCTATGAAGGTGATCCAGAGGAACTGTGCTGCTTATCTGAAACTCAGGAACTGGCAGTGGTGGAGACTCTTCACCAAGGTGAAACATTGGATTTCTATGAAATAATGTGACTATAAACAAGTTAACTGGTTGAACATGGTGCATAAATTTGGTTTCTTGGGAACATGTTAAGGGTTTCTGTTAGTATTCATCTAAACATGTTTCCATCACTGTCCACAGGTGAAGCCTCTCCTCCAAGTGACACGCCAAGAAGAGGAGATGAGTCTGAAAGAGGAGGAGCTCCATAGGGCCAAAGAATCTGCACAAAAATTTGAGACAGAGCTAAAAGACATTACACTGAAACATACACAGGTATGGCGAAAGCCTGATTTTATCCTCCTGCATTTAATAGCAATTAATCGTACACTGATTATAAACTATATATTCCTTCCATCTGTAGCTTGTAGATGAAAGGAACCAGCTCCAGGAGAAGTTGCAGGCTGAGACGGAGCTCTACGCAGAGGCGGAGGAAATGAGAGTACGGTTAGCTACCAAGAAGCAAGAACTTGAGGAGATCTTGCATGAGATGGAGGCCAGGTTGGAGGAGGAGGAAGATCGTGGTGCAGCCCTACAAATGGAAAAGAAGAAAATGCACGATCAGATCAAAGTATGTTTTCTTTTATTGGTTTTCATTCACAGGCAACAAGCACTTGTTGAGTCCTCAGTTCTTTGGTCATTTTTATTTAGTTCTTAGCTCTCTCTTGTCTCTAACTTAACGTTCTAAGGATCTTGAGGAACATCTTGAGGAGGAGGAAGATGCTCGTCAGAAGTTGCAACTGGAGAAGGTTACCTGTGATGCCAAAATCAAGAAGTTAGAGGATGATATCCTGGTGATGGAGGACCAGAACAACAAATTGCAGAAGGTTCAATTTCAACAAATTTGATTTAGCTTCTTTTTGTAAGATGACGTATTTTGGTGGCAACTGAAGTGTTAAATTTTAAGTACTCTATTTTCAGGAGAGGAAGCTTCTAGAAGAAAGGGTAGCAGATTTTAGCTCAAACCTAGCTGAAGAAGAAGAAAAATCCAAAAACCTGACAAAGCTGAAGAATAAGCACGAGTCAATGATCTCAGAACTGGAGGGTTTGTCCGATATTGTTTGTCTGGAAATCAATCACAATTATGTCTAATTCATTTAATTCAGTTATAAGTGATATTTTTTTATATAATCTGTAGTGCGCTTAAAGAAAGAGGAAAAGACTCGACAGGAGCTGGAAAAATCCAAGAGAAAGTTGGAGGCTGAATCAAATGACCTTCAGGAGCAGATTGCTGACCTCCAAGCTCAGATTGCTGATCTGAAAGCCCAGCTTGCTAAAAAAGAGGAGGAACTTCAGGCTGCGCTGGCACGGTATACCGATCTATAATTTAAAATGTTAAAATGCATGTTTTTTGTATATTATTACATCATTAACATCTAGAAAATGAACCTAAATTGAAGATAGTTTCACGTCATAATTCACACAGAAACCTAACTTTTGTATTCTCCCTGTATTTCTATTTCAGATTGGAGGATGAGACAGCTCAGAAAAACAATGCACTGAAGAAGATCAGAGAGCTGGAGGGACACATCTCAGATCTTCAGGAGGACCTAGAATCAGAGCGGGCTGCTCGGAATAAGGCTGAAAAGACCAAGAGAGACTTGGGAGAAGAGCTTGAAGCTCTCAAATCAGAGCTGGAGGACACACTGGACACCACAGCCACTCAGCAGGAGCTCAGGTGTGTAGATGCAAAGATTTGAATCTGACGTGCATTGTATTGATTTAATATAGTACACATTGAGAGAGGGTTTACTAGACTCCATTGAGCTAAACGTGAGGATGCATATTTTTTGTAGGGCCAAACGTGAGCAGGAGGTGACTCTTTTGAAGAAAGCCATGGAGGAGGAGAGCCGTGTCCATGAGGCTCAGGTGCATGAGATGAGACAGAAACACACCCAAGCTTTGGAGGAGCTTACAGAGCAGCTGGAGCAGTCCAAGAGGGTAGGCAACCATACTGAATATCAACGTTATTACTGTTCATCTGTTTAACTTTCCTGAAGAACTCCAAGTGCTATATATATGAAATGCTTCTTAGGTGAAGTCAAATCTGGAGAAAGCCAAGCAAGCTCTGGAGAAGGAGACATCAGAACTCCACGTGGAGATCCGTTCTCTTACTCAGAGCAAACAGGATGTGGAACACAAGAGGAAGAAAGTGGAAGGACAGCTTGCTGACCTGCAGTCTCGTTTCAATGAGAGCGAGAGGCAGAAAGCCGAGCTGGGGGATCGGGTCTCTAAAATCACTGTGAGTGATGGTGGATATACTTATGATGATGTTTGATCTTTGAAGAAACAGCGTGTTTAACATGTGGTTCTTGCCCTGGCAGGTGGAACTAGAGAGCGTTACCAACCTTCTCAATGAAGCAGAGGGCAAAAACATAAAACTTAGCAAGGATGTGGCTAGCTTATCTTCTCAACTGCAAGATACACAGGTATGTGCAATGTTATGTAGTGTTCTTTGATGTATAGCATAATTTGTCAATGTGAACAGGATTTGAATTGTTGGCTCACTTGTGTTTTGACAATATTAGGAGTTGCTGGCTGAGGAGACAAGACAAAAGCTGCAGTTCTCCACCAAACTACGTCAAATGGAAGATGACCGTAATTCCCTTCAGGAGCAGCTTGAGGAGGAATCAGAAGCAAAGAGGAATGTGGAAAGACATGTTACGACATTGAACATGCAGGTAATGTTAATAAGATGAATAACCTTTGGTCTTGCTCTATTAGAGCCTCAATATTTACCTTGAATATCCTTGTGTCCACAGCTCTCTGACTTCAAGAAGAAGCTGGAAGAGGTGACAGGTAATGCAGAACTTTTAGAGGAAGGTAAAAAGCGGCTGCAGAGAGACCTAGAGGCGACCAATACTCAGTTTGAGGAGAAGGCAGCAGCCTACGACAAGCTTGAGAAGACCAAGAACAGACTGCAACAGGAGCTTGAGGACACGCTGATGGATTTGGACAACCAGAGACAGCTGGTGTCCAACCTTGAGAAGAAACAGAAGAAGTTTGATCAGGTTCTTGATTATTTCTCAATATTACGCACAACTAATTTTGACATTGGATGTGGGCGTATTTTCACTTAAGCTGTATCCTCTTAGATGCTTGCTGAAGAGAAGAGCATCTCTAGTAAGTACGCAGATGAACGAGATCGCGCAGAGGCCGAAGCCAGAGAGAAGGAGACCAAGGCTCTGTCTTTAGCTAGAGCTCTCGAAGAAGCTCAAGAATCCCGTGAGGAGCTCGAAAGAGCAAATAAAGCCCTTCGTGCTGAAATGGAGGACCTGGTCAGCTCCAAAGACGATGTGGGCAAGAATGTAAGTTCATAATAGTGCACACCTTCCATTAGGTCATTAAGATCAGAGAAATTTCAGTCAAACTCGTTTCCTAATTTCAGGTGCATGAGCTTGAGAAGTCCAAACGTGGCCTGGAGGCTCAGGTAGAAGAGATGAAGACTCAGCTGGAAGAGCTTGAGGATGAATTACAGGCTGCAGAGGATGCCAAACTCCGTCTGGAAGTCAACATGCAGGCTCTGAAGGCTCAGTTTGAGCGAGATCTTCAGGGCAGAGATGAACAAGGGGAGGAGAAGAAGAGGCAGCTGGTCAAACAGGTCCACTGTTGCTTCTTCACTCAGATTGCGAGTTACGTAAATGTATATGGGTTTAAACGAACATCTTAACCAACAGGTGCGTGAGCTGGAAACTGAACTTGAAGATGAGCGTAAGCAAAGGACGGCAATAGCTGCTTCCAAGAAGAAGCTGGAGGGAGACATAAAGGATCTTGAGGGCCAGATTGAAACATCTAACAAGGGACGAGAAGAGGCCATCAAGCAGCTTCGTAAGCTTCAGGTGAAAACCAGATTTTATGTTTGGATGAATTTATTAAACTCCATTTATAAATGTAATACTTTTTAGTAATTGTGTTAGTGTGGTTTTATAACTTAGGCTCAAATGAAAGACTACCAAAGAGAGCTTGATGATGCCCGAGCTGCCAGGGAGGAAGTTTTATCCAGTGCCAAGGAGAATGAGAGAAAGGCCAAGAGTCTGGAAGCCGAACTTCTACAGCTTCAAGAGGTGTGGTTTCTATGAATAACATACTGAGCCAATTTGTACGAAAAAAGGTGTGTATGGGGCTGTTCATTCAACCCCTATGGGTTTATGATGGAACTGCAGGGGTTTGATAGTGATAGAAATACAAATACAAATACAGGATTGCATTTAAAAATGTATTTTGAAAAATAAATAAAATAAACTGATATAGATATTCTAATTTGTAATTTAAATTTAACATGAGAATATTTTAATGTATGACATTTATTGGAATGCTTGCATTACTAAATGTATCTTTTAGTAATCTTAAGTCTGTGACCCTGGACCACAGAGCCAGTCATAAGGGTACATTTTTGAAACTGAGATTTATACATCATCTGAAAGCTGAATAAATAAGCTTTCCTTTTATGTATGGTTAGGACGGGACAATATTTGGCCAAAATACAACAATTTGAAAATCTGGAATCTGAGGGTGCAAACAGTATCAAAAAAATATTGAGAAAATCGCCTTTAAAGTTGTCCAAATGAAGTTCTTAGAAATGCATATTACTAATCAAAAATTAAGTTTTGATATATTTACAGTAGGAAATTTACAAAATATCTTAATGGAACATGATCTTTACCTAAAATCCTATACAATGTATTGTTGGCTATTGCTACAAATATACCTGTGCTACTTATGACTGGTTTTGTGGTCCTAGGGTCACATATAATCTAGTTTCAGGAGTTCAAAATTTTTTTGATTTTTATCTCACCTTTACTGTTGAATAATTCAGTTAAATTCTTTAAATGTAGGACTTGGCTGCAGCTGAGAGGTCTAAGAAGCAAGCTGAAGCTGAGAGAGATGAACTGGCTGATGAGCTGGCCAGTAATGCATCTGGAAAGTGAGTATGACTAATAAAATATCCTAGAAATATTTGAATCCTGTGGAATTCATTATAATCCTCTGATAGACTGACTTCCGTTGGAACATGTGGTTCACTGTTACAATTAATGGTCGACATACTTTAGTGTGACTGTTTGTACAGGAACAGAGTGTAGCTCTGGATTTCAGCTATGTGAAGTAGCTCACATTTAGACATACCAGCACAGTTTGTGTACTGAAACACTACAGCAAAAATGTGCTCCAGGCACATTCAGATTTAAACTAATGTGTGGTTTGACTGAACCTCAAAGATCTGCGCTGTCTGATGAGAAGAGGAGGCTAGAAGCGAAGATTCAACAGCTGGAGGAGGAGCTGGAAGAAGAGCAGGGCAATATGGAGATGATTAATGACAAGCTGAGGAAGAGTGTCCAGCAGGTACATGCAGTATATTATATGGTGCAACTACCATCTGTGGGAAATACATTATAATACATTTTTATTTAAAATCACATAAATCACGTATTAAATTAAGGCGTACAGTAATGGAAATGCCATTACGGAGACAGAACTTTGTAATTTGTATCGAAACCATGTCATTTCCTCAGATGTTTTCTTCATCCTGCAGGTTGACCAACTCACCAACGAGCTCCAGGCCGAACGCGCCACATCCCAAAAGAATGACAGCGCCAGACAGCTGATGGAGAGGCAGAATAAGGAGCTGAAAGCTAAACTCCAGGAGATGGAGAACCAAGTCAAATCCAAATTTAAGTCCTCCATCTCTGCTCTTGAGGCCAAAGTGGCACAACTGGAGGAACAACTTGAGCAGGAGAACAGGCAAGTCTTTTATTAATATCAAAGGTTTTCGGACTGCGGTCTTGGACCCCCAAAAGTTATTAATATTAAAAAACATTTCACAAATTACATTTTAAAAGAAACATAACCCAGTTTTTGTACAGTAAGATTAGTTTTTTATAAAGACATTTATAATGTTACAAAATATTTTGATTTCAAAGAAATGCTGTTCTTCTGAACTTTCTATTCATCCAAGAAACCTGAAAACACTGTACTCAGCTGTTTTCAACATAATAATAATAATAAATGTTTTTGAGTAGAAAATGAGAATATTAGAATGATTTTTGAAGGATCATGTGACACTAAAGACTGGAGTAATGCTAAAAATTCAGCTTTGAAATCACAGAAATAAATGACATTTTAAAATATATTCAAATAGAAAACAGTTATTTTAGTATATATAGTAGTAAAAATATTTCACAGTATTACTGCTTTTGCTGTACTTTGGATCAAATAAATGCAGGCTTGGTAAGCAGAAGAGACTTCTTTAAAAAAACTTTAAAAATCTTACTGTTCAAAAACTTTTGACTAGTAGTGTATTTACAATGTAAATGTTTTCCAGATAATATTTTAAGAATTTATTTTACATGAGTACAATGATAAGAAAAGCCCATACACTACCATTAGTACGTTTTTTTAATAATACTTTTATTCAGCAAGTAAATATATTAATAATGTTAACATTTAAAAAAGCATGTTTAATGTTAATGTTAAATTGAAAAAAAAAAATGTTATTCATCACAGTCTTGGAAAAACAAAACATATCACAGTTTCCACAAAAATATTAAGCAGCACAACCATTTTTAACTTTAATAATAATAAAGAAATGTTTCAGCAAATCAGCATATTAGAATGATTAGAGTGACACCGAAGACTACTGATGGAGTGATGATGCTGAAAATTCAGATTTGCCACGTTTTAAAATATTTTAAAATAGAAATTCAGTTATTTTATATTGTAATAATATTTCACAACATTGCTGTTTTTGATACCGTATTTTTGATCAACAAAATAGTGAGCACAATAGGATTATTTCAAAACATTTAAAAATGTAATCTCGTAATTTCTTCTTGTTTGGTACAGTTTGGTTGTTACTGTTGTTTCTTTCTAATGCAGAGAAAAGCAGAACACAGCAAAGGCAGTTCGCCAAAAGGATAAGAAACTGAAGGAGTTCATGACCCAAGTGGAAGATGAACGAAAACAAGCAGAACAATACAAAGACCAGGTTTAGCCATACAGCAGCTATGCTCTCTCTTCCAGGGTTGCCAGGTTTTCACAACAAAACCCGCCCAATTGCTACTCAAAACTAGCCCAGTTGCGTTTCGAGGGGGGTCCCCCGGTAAAAATTGCATTCCTGGGAGTAAAATACGCATTTTTTGGTGGGGTTCCCCTGGTAAAATTCGCATTCCTGGGGTTAAATATCACGTTATTGGGGTTACTTCAACCTGCGGCAACAGTGTTACGAAAGCCTAATTCCACGGGAAAACTGCGGACTTGGCAACACTGCTCTCTTCTCTTTTCCTATACTAAAGGAAAAGGATCTTGTAATATACTAGAATGTAGTGTGCTTGGCCTGAGAAGTATTTCTCTTTCACAGGCGGATAAGGCGAATGCTCGCGTCAAACAGCTGAAGAGGCAGTTGGAGGAGAGTGAGGAGGAGTCCCAGAGAATCACCGCAGCCCGCAGGAAGCTTCAGAGAGAGCTGGATGAGGCCACAGAGGCCAATGATGCCATGAGCCGTGAGGTCTCTTCCCTCAAGAGCAAACTCAGGTATGCGTAATGCTCCCAAGACCTGGTTCAGCACCCCAAAAAGTTCTGAAATCTTTGGGCAATAACTACTCTTTTAGACAGAGCTTTGAGCAAATTCTCAGCACTTGTAGTGCAGCCCAAATCCCTTCCTTTTATCAACTGGAAACCGAAGGTTGTCTATCTCTGTCTATGTTGCAGAGGCAATCCTGAACCCACACAGTGACTATCCAGGTACCTCTGTGCTCAAAAGTTGACACAGAAGATGTACTCCTCACAAATCTTTCCTTTTACTTGTCACATATATGTTTCTTGCCTCTGAGAGTGAAATATGGTTACCAGTGGTTCCATCATTATTGATCGCTCCTCTAAATTCTAATTGAATACACTTGGTGCATGGCACAATCATTTTTGCACAATTATAATATATTAAATATTTATCAGACTAGCATGTATTTTACCATATTTCCCTCTTCCCTCTCAAAGCATGGTTCAGTTTTCAGAACCGACCTCATTTAGCCTGTTTACAGGTTTACAAATGAGGTTTTAACACTGCCTTTAACCTCTTACAAATCTGATGTCTAATACCACTTTCCACCATAATAGATGCTTGTGGCTGTGACATACTGTACTTATTAGGATGCTGGTGAAGAAGTGATTTATCTGTGTGTATTTCAGGTGCACATTTGTACTGAGTACTTTACACCATCTTACAAGAAAAGCAGACAGTTATATCACTGTGATTCTATCACATATGGACTGAAATCCTTAACATCTTTTAAGTCTCTGATTACTGTTTTTTGGTATTGAGTACTATTAAAAATAGTCTCTCAAACCTTGGTCTTACTGAAATATGTAGTAGAAAATCCATGAAAGATTTTCATTTAAAAAATTCACAAGGTTTTATATGTATTTTGGACTACGGGGGGGTGCCATTATTTCAGTGACGTGAAATGGTTGCACTCGGTGAGCTACTGGCGCTACCTGTTGCTATATTTACCACAGCACAATATGGAAAATAAAATACAGATACGATGACAACAGCTACTGAAAGGTCTTACAGGTGGTGGTGGATATAAGCGTAGGCTTAAACCAAAAGCCATACCATTGAGTTTTCCCCACACGGAGTGTAAACGCCCCTGGATATCGAGTGAAATCCACACTGAGAAGTGGCTGTGGGGTCATGTGGCATGTTTACATTGTCAGGATGGCATCTAGCGTTTCTTGTCTCTGCTGTTTTTAAGCTCTTTCAGTAGCTGTGGTCTACTAAAAGCCTCAAAGGCATCAGGGCTGAAGTGGAGAAAACAAAGCATCTTTACATTCTTTTCTCCTCGCTAGGAAAGCAGTGAAGACTTACATCGCTTCTCTTGTTGCCCTTTAACTAAAATTTCAACCAAAAACCAATAGGACTGCCCTCGATTAAAGATTTTTCTGGTCGACTAGTAGTCGTTCATTTTAAGCATTAGTCAACTAATCGCATGTTTATTAATAACCCATTTAAATCATAATAATGAGACTTTAATTGCCTGCGTTGCCTAATAAGCGCTCAAGCGCACATATATCGTTTGCCATAGCACACCGACAGAAGTAATGATTATGGATGTCAGGATTAACATTTTAGTAATTTATTGATAAACTAGTGCTTTTTTTTAAGCGTTTAACCATTGAGCTCAGCGACACTGACTCTTGTAGTGGATGCTCCTGTATGCATGTTTCATACGGATTACATTATCTGAGAATATATTTTTTTTTTTTTAATTGGTTCTTTTGAAAGTAGACATTTCACTCTCTCTATATTTGTCATATCCGTAAGGCAAGCATACATGGAGTTTCCTAGTTTTGCGCTCAAGTTCACAGAGACGGCAGAAAGCGCATCTTGCTTGCTTTCATTACTTTACAAAACCGCAATGTTTTGTTGTTATTCTGAGTGCACCTCCATCTGTAATGCAGTCAGCTTAGCGCACATTAGATTGAGCGGCCATGCCAGGTTGCTACTACTTACGTAGGGCTGCTCGATAAATCGAAATTAAATCGCAATCGCGATTAAGCAAAAGCTGCGATTGTCATGTGCATCTTGTCAGGGAAGCATGCTTCTGTGATCAGTAGTAAATCTCCATCCGAAGGCCAGAGGGCACTCTTGCGTGGAAACTCCAAATACCCCCCAAGAAGAAACCCAGGAAATTATGTTCACTGCAGCTGAATAAACAGAAGATTTATCAGCTTTCATTGATTAAACGTGACTAATAAACACACGACTACAACAACATATGGTTTATCTGAGTTATTCTTATTATAATTTCCCTTATAATAAATCGCTTAGAATACTATGAATACTATGCATGCCTTATTCTGTGTAAAAGCCACATCATCTCACAGAAGGATTTATTTCAAACACTCGACTGATGTTATGAAGTGAGTTTGGAGTAAAAACAATTGTGCTATTTTCACGTGCTGTCAGATGTAGCAGTATTTACTACACAGAGCCGTATTTCACTGAGAAGCTACGCAAACAGCTGTCATTATGCTGAATGCTTTCTTTTGATTTCATTATCAAGGAATTAAATCAT
>JAHKKF010515450.1:12427-45519 GCA_019740295.1 Labeo calbasu
TAATTACAGAACCGGCTTCACTGACAAAATGCGCATGACAATTGCCTTCAATAAATTTGAGGTCGATGAATGATAGACAAGCTTTTGGATGTCCTGCCTGACTAAGCAACTAATAAAATTTTGGTCGACCAAACCTCTTCTGTGGCGTCGTATCAGAATTTTATTTTCCGAGATGTGTTGCGGTAAAAATAGCAAAATGTAGTCCCAATAGCTCACAGAGTGCAACCACTTCACGTCATCAAAATAACGGCGCCTCCTATAGTCCAAAATATGTATAAAACGATGCATTTTTAAAATAACGTAAATCTTTTATGAGATTTGTTCGACACATTTCTGTAACAGACATCATTTATGTAACATTAAGCCATACAAGTCTTAATAACTGGGGTTTCCTTTAATGAGATGCGCAACAAAAAGAAGTTTTAAGGGCTCCCTGTGGTTTGATGGTTTAATGTTTTCATAGATACTCTTTTTTTTCATTTTACAGTGAAATATTACAATAGTAGTAATTCTTATTTTGTTGTTATTATTATGTTTATTCTTTTATAGTTTTTGACCAAATTATGTAGCCCTGCAAATAAGCACAGCAAAGCACAGGATTTTTTCCATGTTTTTTTCTTAATTTTTATCAACAAAAAAAAAATGCTATTAAGTTAATTACGCAAATCGTACGGCCCGGGGTAGTACTGAAAATGCTCATCATTAAAAAAAAAAAACTCCCTGGTTTGAGCCAGGAGGCCAAATTGAGTGTTTTGGGAAACATGTATTCCCTACAACTGCTGATTGATAGATCACGCTTCAGGATAGTGACACTGACTTCTTCGGGGCTTTGCAAACAGTTTGGGATTATAAAAGGTTTCCTTTGTTTAACATGGTTTCAGAAATGTAACATGCCGTTTACTGTATACAAATGTACCAGCTTCCAACCAACCTGGTAAAAGTCTGTATTTTTATACTTAGATTTGTTGTAACATTTCAGGCGAGGCAACGAGCCACCATCCTTCAGCAGTACACCGAGGCGCACAGGTGGTGGCAGACGCGGAATAATCGACAGCTCAGACGCCGCAGAGGATGATGCCGACATGCAGGGCGACTACAATGGAACCAAATCTAGTGAATAGAAGCCTCGCACCGTACTGTTCAAACATGGTATTCTTATCTTTAAAAAGACCTTTTTAATCAAAGAACCACAATTTTCTTTTACAATGGTCATTATTTAGATCATAATTATGTTTGACTGCAACAAAGCACTGCTGTTTGGCCAGTCATGATTTAATAGTTTTTTTTTAATTATTATTATTATTATTACAATTGATGTTTTATTTACCACAACCCTCAATTTTTCTTTTGTGGCTGCAGATCTGCTCATATTCCAGTATAGCACCATAAGACCTGCTATTCATTTTAGGTTCTTTGTTATTCTTAAACGTCTGAATGAAACCTGATGGTCCTAAAACTTAGTATTGTCCCTTAAAAGACCATCTGTGTCTCATTTTTATGTCTCAACTGCAGGTAAAAGGCTGTTCACTGTTTTATGCTGCGTAACTGTCCCTGAATATACTGCACTTTCTCATTTATTTGATATATACTCCTGCAATACATACAGCTCGGACATTTTCCGATGAAATTACAGAGCGATTCTGGAGGACACTTTGACAGATTTTTTTAGTGTGTCATGGTGTCAAGTTTACTGTAGAGACACCAAGTAAATGTGGTTATTGGGTTTCAGTAGATTGCAGCCTCAAGAAAGCGGCTAAATTTAAACTATCCCTAAAGGTGTGTGTTGTGCAAGAAACATGATTGTAAAACTTGCAAAACATTGTCATACCTTATCATACAGTCAGGTACCTTGGAAAACTTTGTCATTTTCTATAGTATTTTATGTTCCCTCTGAATGTTTACTATAAAACAAGACTTTTTAAAAGACAAATATTATGGATTTAATTTCAATATTTGAAAGAGACACACTGAAAGCAATTCAAATCCATTCTGTCAAATAGATGTCTATTGACAGAAAATGCCTGTAAAAGAACTTTGAAATTATATAAATATATATAAAAATTTTATTTTTCCATTAATTTCACTTGGCACAAACAATTTACAGTAGGTTGGGAATGACATGCCATTGGATTTATTCACAGTATCTACTTTTATCTATTCATTTGTGAAACCACATGCACATGAAATAAAGTCTGAAAAAAAGAAAGTTTTTGTGTCTTTACATCATTTTTACATGCCAACATGCAAATTCAAAATGATTTGTTCGGTAAAGCACACAATCATCACTTAAGAAAGCAGAAACAGTCTTTCTCAAAACAATGGTAGGTATTATTAGCCAAACCTCAAAAAGGATCCAAGTGGTGTACACTACTGGTAGAAAACATAATATACCTACTATTTCTGCAAAAAATATTTACATTTTCTTTGAGCATAGAACATATAGTACTACTGTTTAAAGCTTTTGTTGAATGTCCACTGTTTCACTTACTATGCACTAAAAGTATATTCTGCACAGTATTTATTAAGTAGAAGTTACCTTTCCAAAGCAGCTTTGGCCTTTTCATCTAAAAATTAGCTTTTCCACGCTTTAGCCTTTCTTGGCTGCGAGAGGGAAGAATTTCTTAACTGTTCTCGGAAATCAACACATCCGCTGAAAATTTGTTTCCCCACAGGCTGTTACTAAATACAGACAATTGTTGCTTATTCTTCAGGTAACCAAATGCACATGTTCAACAACTATTTTTTTTGCCATTACATTGTATAACACTATATCTAGCTTTGACCTTTATCTTGTTTATTTCCAGTAACCTGGTACTTCTACTTACACAACAAACAGAAGGGCAGATCTGTCAGTCACTGCCATCCAGAAATCAATATTTGTAGTCAAATTCAGATTATGGGGAAGACCTTTACTCACATAACAGTACAAACATACACACTCATACACCCTCATACATGCAATCCCGCTGACAGTACAAAAACATGTTTTTTATAGCGGAATACACCACCTGACTGACGCTAAATTGCAGAATTTGGAGCGTCCTGCCTTCGGTGTTTCAGCATACGCAGAAATACTCTTAGTACTGAGTAGTAACGTTAGTACTGATAATGACGCCAGGAATATTGTGGATTATTACCATGTCTGGGATATGTGTGATCATTCAGAGCTCAGGTATGTTATGTTCTGTTTAATTATATTCAGATTTTCACTTATTCCATTTGACATGTAATTGACATTTCAGAGTTCAGTCAGAATAAAGCAGTAATTTGTCTTTTAAGCATTTTAATGTCATGGAAATTCTTTAGTTTGAATGAAATGAATTCTGTTTTGTGTGCTCAAGGCTGGAATACGCTACCTCGTCTCTTAAAATCTGAACAAATTGAACACAACTTGTGAAGTTTGGTGCAGATCAGACATTGCATGTTTAAGTTAGTGTAAAACAAGTCATTTCCTGTTGCCAGCAGGCGACGCTATGATTATAACAGAACATTGGCCTTGTGTTCAGGCCAGGATTTTAATCCAACGTGTGAAGTTTGTGGCAAATCGGACACTGTATGGCTGAGCTACAACACCTTCTACAGTAGTCAACATTTGAAGTGGATCAAAAAAGTTCATCAAAGTTGCCCTACAACAAGAACAGGTATTGTTATGGTTTTAGGAAAACTTTGATGAAAGGTTTTGATCCACTTCAAATGTTGACTACTGTATTCCCATGGTGAAACATTGAAATTTGTCAGGCCGCCATAGAGACACGCCCTTTAACAAAAACTCAAGATTTTCTCAATTTAACATTGCAAAGCCCTTTAGAGTACACTGACCAAATATAACGTTGATGTCATTAAATCTCTATGAGGAGTTTGTTAGAGCGTAAAACATGTCACTTCCTGTTGCCAGAAGGTGGCGCTACAATTACAACTGAATAGGGTCATAGGCATGTATTCAGGACAGGACTCTTATCAAACGTGTAGATTTGGTGCAGATCAGACATTGTATACCTGAATTATAGCAACTTCTTTTTTCATGGCGAAACATCAAAGTTTGTCAGGCCGTCAGGGACACACCCTTCAACGAAAACTCAAAATCTTCGCAATTTAACATCACAAAGGGCTTTCGATTACACTGACCATATTTGGTCTTGATCTATTTAAATCTCTAAGAGGAGTTTGTTTAAATACAATGCTTGAAAATGGCAAAAACAGCACAAAACCTGCTAAGAAAATTGCTGAGACTTCCTGTTGGGTTTCGGACCTCATACCAGAGGACATTTTTGTAGGTATTGGTGTGTTACATGTGTTTACCGAATTTCATACATGTATGTGAAACATAGCTCGAGGGGCACTTTGTTGAAATGTTATAGGTGGCGCTATCAAGCTATTTTGCCACACCCACTTCTAAAATCCATATCAGATGTAAATTTTCACCATTTTGGCATGTGCGCAAAGTTTTTAAGTATGTTTAAGCCCTCAAAAATGTGATTCATTTTGGAGAAGAAGAAGAATCTGAGCAATTCCAATAGGGTCCTCGCATCATCGGTACTCAGGCCCTAAATATGCTAAAATTCTGCTCAGAATATCAATATATTTGGTATCCTCTGACTGGATGGAATCATGAATCCTAAAATCTGCCGACTCCTGACTTTTGTTGACTACTGTTTGCACATCCAGATTGAAAATCTAGGTAAAAAAAAGTCATGTAGTGTATTCTGACTTTCAAAGGCACAGTTCACCTACATTAATCACGCAGCCTCACGTCGTTCGTTCATTTTTGGAACACAAATTAAGATATTTTTAATGAAATCCAAGAACTTTCTGACACTGCATAGACAGCAACCAACTGACACGTTTTGTGGCCCTGAATGGTAGTAAGGATAATGTTCTTACAATAGTCCATGTGACATCAGTGGTTCATACGTAATGTTATGAAGAATACTTTGTGCGAATATGAGAATCTTTATGAGAATACTTTTGTGCGCAAAGAAAACAAAATAACTTTATTCAACAATTTCTTCTCTTCCATGTCAGTCTTCGACATGCGTTCACGAAGTGCTGATGTCACATGGACTATTTTAAAGATGTCCATGCTACCTTTCTGGGCCTTGAACGTGGTAGTACCATTGCTTTTAATGCAGGATGAGAAAGATCTCAGAAAGCTTTCAAAAGACAGCGGAGATATAGTTATGCAGTGTCTTCAGAGAGATGAAGACTACCTCAACCTTCCCAAAATCCTTCTATGCTTGATTATAACTGCACATGCATAATTATTGTGTCTTACGTAATTAAATATTTTAATTACAGCGGTTCATCTGAGGAACATGGAGCACTTTATAACTGCTGTTACACACTTAGAAGATTTAAACCCAGGACTAAGTCCACTGGCTTTAGTGACAGGTCTACGCAAAATTACAGACCAAAGTGACAACATCACAAATGACTTTGTGGGATCATCTGACAATAGAGATGACATTCACTACAAAAACAACACAGAGCAGCTGAATGTAAACCAAAATCTCTTCAATTTCTTGAAAGAAGTCACTCATCATTTCATATCAGAAGGTCATGAAGAAAGGGGAGTTGTTCTGACTCCTGATGGCACAACGGTTGCCCTTGCTCCTCTGGTTTTAGGTCTTGAATATGGGCTACGGGCTAACGAGAATAATAACCAGCCTCATGGTTTCTACCTACTCCCACTGGCCAAGTACTTAGGCATGTCATTTCTCCACGCAACTACATCTGAGCGACTTGGCCCAGATGGTTGTTGGGACAGTGTATCTGCTCCCATGGTTTTCACTCTTTTAGGCGTGCCTTCTTTGGCCACTGATGCTGTGGTCCATGGTGGAATGGATGGAGCCATTCTTGGGAAGCACCTTTCTGTTGTTAACTGCTCTGAAGTTAATTTAAGCACACTATTGCGGAGCTACTATTTAGGGACTATGGAAGAGTTGGATAATGTCTCGGATACTCATCTGATGGGCCGCTATCGCAGACATAATTTTAAAAAGATTACAAAATCATCACTGCTTCAGGAAACGGTAGCAGAAGCACTACACAGTCATCCAGGAGACATTGGGGTGGAGAGTCTAATAGAAAAAGGAATTAAAGATTTTGTGCTACGTTATATGGGTAAGTGAAGGTACATCCAGTTGGTCAAGTAAAACTTGTGTGCTCAAACTGACAATCGTCATGCTTACCCACCTTCAGAGTGTCCTGCCATTATTCCAAGATGTATATGGGGCGCAGTGCCACCTACGGTTCCACTTGACTCTCTGTCACCACCACTGCAATTTCTGTATATTCACCACACACATACTCCCAGCAAACCTTGTCGAAACCTTCAGACATGTTCCAAAAATATGAGGGCGATGCAACATTTCCACCAGAAGGAGCGGCGCTGGCATGATATCGGCTACAGGTAACATTTGCTTCTGCATGATTATGTCACAAATATACGTTCTGATTCTAGTGTGCTGCCTTCAAATGTGAACATCTTGGTGCAAACGCTGTTCCAAACGGTAGGTTTTCTTAGAGGAGAAAGCATGCATTGCAATGAAGTAACTTCTGTTAAAGGGATAGTTCACCCAAAAATGAAAATTCTGTCATTACTCACGTTTTTCAAAACCTGTAAGACATTCTTTCATCTTCAGAACACAAATTAAGATATTTTTGATTAAATCTGAGAGCTTTCTGATCCTGCAAAGACAGCAACGCAACTGACACGTTCAAGGCCCAGAAAGGTAGTAAGGACAGTGTTAAAGTAGCCCGTGTGACAACAGTGGTTCAACCATAATGAAGCTACAATAATACTTTTGTGCACAAAGAAAACAATGACTTTATTCAACAGTTTTGCAGTCGGCAGCTATATCACCCTGCAGCCCAAGACTGGTCACCCACTGAAGATAAGCAGGGATGAGCCTGGTCAGTACCTGCATGGGAGACCTCCTGGGAAAATTAGGTTGCTGCTGGAAGAGATGATAGTGAGGCCAGCAGGGGGTGCTCACCATGTGGTCTGTGTGGGTCCTAATGCCCCAGTATAGTGATGGACACATTATACTGTCAAAAAGCACCATGCTTCGGATGAGATGTTAAACCAAGGTCCTGACTCTCTGTGGTCATTAAAAATCCCAGGATGTCTTTTGAAAAGAGTAGAGGTGTGACCTCGGCATCCTGGCTAAATTTGCCCTGCCCATTGGCCTCTGACCACCAGTCACATGGACTATTTTACCAATGTTCTTACTGCTTTTCTGGGCCTGGAAACATTTCAGTTGCGTTGTTGTCTACACAGGTTAGAAAGCTCTCGGATTTCATCAAAAATATCTTAATCTGTGTTCCAAAGATGAACATAGGTCTTACAGGTTTGGAACGACATGAGGGTGAGTAATTAACGACAGAATTTTCATTTTTGGGTGAACTATCCCTTGAAGAACTTTCCGTCCGAAATTTTCGCATGTTAAAAAATAAGTATGACTTCACGTTGTGTCAATCGAGATTACACACTGTGTCCGAAACTTTCATCTGTCATAGAAAAGTTCAGATCAAGTTCGATTTTCTGCGTTTTTGCATCCGTAGCAAGCATTTTGATAGGACAGGATGACAAATACGAAAAAAAAAAAAACGGAAAAACGCATACGAAAATTTCAGACTCTGTGTGCAATGACCTTTAGTCCATCTTTTACCTAAAACTGGCCTGAAACAACACAGCATTTTTTTAGAGTGCATAATGTTTTGCTTATTTTTTGTGTAAAACGGTGTTAGCATAGCAACATGCTAATGCCAAACTCTATAGTATAATATTATAGAGTCTATAGAGTCCAAACTCTATAGGAATCAATTGTGAGTCAAGTCTCTCCAGTGCTTTAAGTGAAGATCACTTACAACTTGATGACAAAGTTGTTCCCTATGTAGAGCATTTCAAAACAGTCCCTTATAATGTTAATAACAGCATACATGTTTACATGCATTAAAATGTCAAATGCTTAAAATTGGAATTGACCTACTTCGTGGTTTCGATCAGAGCATATACCATATTTGTCCCATTTTTTATTTGAGTGGAATGGATGCTAAAGATCACAGTCAGAGTCATTTGTAAGGATTATGTGTATTTGGCTGTCTCTCCAAGCTTTGTGGTTGGGTCTGATGGCTACATTTACGAAGGCCGAGGTTGGATGTCAGTAGGGGCTCATACTAAAGGACGCAATACTGTTGGGTATGGTGTTGCTTTCATCGGGAACTACACTGCTCATTTACCCTCAAAACGTGACATGGAGTTACTGCGCCATCATCTGGTCAAATGTGGAGTGAGCAGGGGATTTCTGCAGAAGAATTTTACCATTCTAGGACATAGACAAGTGGTAGCAACCACTGCCTGTCCAGGGGATTCACTGTATTCCGAAATAACAACCTGGGAACACTACAAAGTATGTGGGATGGTATACTGAGAAATTTATAAGTTTAATCCTGGAAATACTTGCCATCCTAACTGACACATTAATCTGTGACTGTACCATGTTGTTCACAGGATACAGATCCTTTGAAGTAACAACGAGGACATCTGCTGTCACTGACATGATTGACAGTGCAAGACTGCTTTACAACCACAACAACGAAACCCACTAAATAGTATGAGAAATACTGTTCATTTTAAATAAACATTTCATTTTAAATATAATTTAAAAGTTAAAATGTTGAGACTAAAATGTAAGGTTATTAGCATAAAACAGAAATATTACTTTAGTGTTACTTTGTACATCAGCTGGGAGCCTGTATGAAATCCTGAAATGTCACTGTATGTACGTGAGAATTAAATGTGCAAAAATAAACAAGGTGATATCTGAATTTACATGTTGAATTCTGTATGTGACAGTTTAAACTGAAGGAAAGGCTGACAAGATTACTTTAGTCTTCACCACGACAGGAAGTGGTTTTCGCACAGGCCCTAGAGAAGAGCCAGGAAGTGCTGCTGTTGTGACAGGAAATGTAACCGTCACTGAACAAAACAAGCAGGTATTTAGGTTAAACTGTCAACACTGTTCATATTTAATTAACAAAATCAAATCTTGATGATGTTACTCTACAACAGTCATACGTTTTTTTACCAGTCACAACCATACCAATTCAGTTTAAACTTGAATACAGTGTATACAAATGAGAACAAAACAGGCTCAAATTAAAGATTAGGCTTTCTAGATTTTCAATAAATAAGAAGAGAAAAGAACATATAATACTATAATTTTGCACTCTGGGAGAAATCCTCATCTCTCAGTCTTTCTTCAACCTGTAAACCCAACCTGATTTCCCCACCCACAAACTGACTGGCTTCCTGAATACTGGACGACGAGTACGCATTTAAAAAAAAACGGCTCATACCTACAAGAGCTCAGGACCACAAAGTTTGCATCATTTCAAACAAGCCAATAGGTGAAGTGAACAGATGATGAGATCTGAAGCTCTTGCAGAAGATACAAGATGTTTAAAAACCTCTAGAACTGGTAAGTGTTGAGAAATCCACACTTTTTGCATTGCATAAAAACATCCAGCACTCAGCAAACGTGCTAAGAGCTCACAAATTAAAAAGTCTCAGAGAAGGACTCAAGATGGGTACAAACAAAGACCCGACTGCTGAGCAATCAGCATCACAGATTGAGGAAGACATGGAACTGTCTCCTGAGCAGAACAGTCCGGTTGATCAAGACCCACGGCAACCTGAGGATGGCAAGCTGCTCAACACGTACAAGTGGCACACGGGGGCCAAGAATGACACGGCGGCACAGGGGACAATTGAGAGGCTGGAAAAAGGGGCTTCAAACAAATGGAATAAAATGCAGAGTTGGCGCAAAGCTCTAAGTGAAGACGCAGGGGAAAAGTGCTCGACTGCAACTCGAGGGAACAGCGAAAGCCCATCCAAACAAGACAAGCCGGCAACTTCAAGGAAAAACCCTTTCCGCAGAGCTCTTTCAGAGCCACCAGGGTCCCTTCTATCTTCAGTCCTATCCTCATCTTCTGCATCTGGATCCTCCAGTGCACAGGCATCTGGGTCCACTGTCCAGGACACAACGCAAAGGGGTAAAATAAGGAAGTACCTACAGACGGTCTCACAGAAGTTCAAAAGACAGCGTCTACAGGGTACTACCATTGTAGAGCATGGTAAGAACTTCAGTTTTAATGCTAAACATTCTGCAAAACATAAGCTTAAATAAGGCTGAAACTATTTTGTACCTGTACTGTTGGACAGGACAAAGTTGCTTTCTAACCTTCTAACAGACTGTACATGCAGATGCCACTAAATGGCGCTAAAGAATGAGGGTACAACAACAGGATGTGAGAGATGAAGATGAAACAATAAACAAAGTAGAGAATCCACAAGATAACTCACAATCACTTTTGTACCAAAATGACCTAAACATGTAATTGGACATTGATAGGATTGCTCTTAAATTGGAATTGAATTCCAAATTCATTGCAGCATGTGTAGCTATTAGACTTTTTAAATTAAAATGTTGCATTTAAATTCTTACATTTCATGACAAAGAAAAGCGCGATCCTGAGAATGCGGTCCAAGAGTCTGTTCGCCTCTCCTGGGCCCCTCAACAAGACGTTCCTGTTTGGGACATTAGCAACTGTTTTCTTCAGGATGGACAGATCCTTATCCCACGTGAGGAGGAGGTAATGAACAGTCATGTGCAACAATGCCAACTGATGAGACATTATACTTAGCAGATTAAGATACTGGATGTATGCCATTTTAGTCCATGTAGTTTGGAAATGCTATTTGATTTAACCCAACTTAATGCTGCCAATATATCATTTTCTTTTACATTTATTTCAGCCATTAATGAGGGTACGAAACCGGGCCAGTAGTTGTCTGTCCAGCCTCAGTCTCCAGAACATCAGTGGAAGTCACACTGGTCAGTATCACAGAGTTTGAGAACTTAAAAATGTCTAAATGTCAATGCATTAGATACAAGATACCTAACCAAGTGCCAACTGCAAACAAACATCTGCTCAGAACTTCTAATCCACTTTTAGTTAACTAACTGGCCTCACAAGATCAAATGTGAACATTATCTTGTGGAGATCACTGAGGGGATTAGAGTAAACTTGAATGAAGTGACGGCCCAAAGCTCGCTGTGTCCTGACAACTTAAAAGCCGGAGATGACTTTAGTAGATTAGAGATATCATCTGTCTCTAGCCAATGACTGCCTGTCAGTAACTGAAGTGAAGCTAGATAACATATTCACAGAGGAAATGGTTGACGTGGTTGTGTGTGCGTGTGCTTATAAAATTGCTTCCTTTAAGTGTCTGAAGATATCATCGTAACTGGGTGTTCCATACCAGAGGATGACTGAGACTGATGGAGTGTGTTGTCTAGTTCAGTAAAAATGAGCATGCAGGACCGTTATATTAAAAATAAAAAACCCATAAAAGGGGATTTACGAGTCTAATGTTCTGAATGGAAAACAACTAATTCTAGGCTACTCCAAAGCATGGGTTTCAGGCGCTGGATTGTATGTGGAGGGGCACTAGGTAAGCAGAATGATTGTAACTTTGCTTTCTTTAACGACTCAATCCAATTATTTTGCTGGAGAGTTTAATGCATGTGAAATTCAATCAGCATTAAAACAAATCTATGGAGACGGCAGAATTCAGTTAACCGAGTTTACATGGATCTTAATTTTCAGTTAATTTGGTTGTTTAGCAAAGCACAAAGATATATATTACAAGTGATGCTTTCAAATGCAATGTAGTTTATTAATGCTTATTTGAAGGTTAACTTACCAGCTCTAGACACGTAGATAGCAGACTCTTTCTGCTCTTCCATAAATATCTAATGCGATTTTGATCTCGGGAAATTTAGATCATATAAAACACCTACCTAAAATTTCTTGGCTTCAGAGATGTCATTCTACATAAAGACTCTAAAAAAATAAGTTTGTTGACAAGACCATGATGGACACTGGGTGTTGAATGCATCCCTCTGGTATTCCCAATTTAACACAGACTATATTTGGGAAATATGTTGAAAGGAGTTTAATCAAACCACACTATTTTTTAAAATGTTTTGTTCTTTTAATACCAGGTCCATGCATCGCAATTGGCCTTGGCAGACTTGCAATAAACTCTAGGTTCATTGCTGAAACAATTCAGTCGTTGCAATTTTCACAGTTGCACTTTTGCACTTTTTCATTCTTTGCAATTTAGTTACTTCATGCGCTTCGAAAATTCATGACAAAGTGCAAAGTGTCAGACTTTGTCAGACACAAAACGTTAACAGACTGCCGAACAAATATGACTCACTTTTACAGCTGCTGCTTTTGTAATCATGATGTATTTAAGCACCCCTAAGATCCCTATAATCATGTAATTCCAAAAATTGGGAGCACATGCTTTGCATGATACTGCTTGCCTGCTCACCAGCTTTCATAAAGGTACATGGATGATCAAGTAAAAGCTCATTTTTGACATCAAAAAAAAATTAAATAAGCCCCTAGATTTCAATTCTGTTCTGTATTAAAAGAATCCAACTGCAGTAACACAGTTACATTTTCTGTTAAACTGGTAATTATTGATATGCACATAAAAGGAAGGAAATGACTATGCTTCCTGCCACGGTTTCAGAATCTGCGATTGCATTGAGATTGTTTGTCTTTCTGTAGAATTTTTCCCACCAGAACGGAATAAACAGGTGCACATACATGCACACATAAAGCCTTAATGAGCAATAATTGCATTATGGAACATGCTTCAAAAGAAAAGGGACAGATCACCTTTAATGCTCACTAGAGGAATATTGTGGCATCAAAGTGTTCATATAATTTAGAAAGTGTTCTCTTTCTATCTTCAGAGCTAAACCCGGATCCTGTGGTTCCCCAGAGTGGTACCAAAATAAAAGGGCAAGATGGTGGCGTCAAAGTGAGTATTTATTAGTACCTCTAAGAAATCTGTACCATCTGAAACTCTTGCTAAACAAAAATGCATGCATAAATATATATTTTCTCATAACGATACTTTTCTCTCATTATCATGCTAGAATTTGATCAAGCGACGCTTGCAGGGTGATGACAAACGGAAAAGCAACACACAGCTCAATACTGCAGGACTAAGCGTCGCTGGAAGGTGGAGGATCATTTTTATGATATAAAAAAGACTGATCTAACTCTGTAGTATCAATTAATGTCAACTGGAACAAACATATCATCTGATGGTTTGATATGATATGCAGTTAACCAGTCTTTCACACTTTCTACGAAGGTATGGTTCCAAAGAATCTTTATCAATTCCAGTCAGTGCTGCAAAAAGCCTTGATCTTAGCACAGACCAGACAACCGTCATCAGGCCAGTCCACAGCTCGATTCTAGGGGAGAAGTACTGTTTTCAGGTAGACCTTGATGTTGCATATCAATTTTCTTTATCTTTATGTCAATCCATAATCAAAACCAATTACTTATTTCCTGGTCTGACTCATAAAAGGTCATCAATTCAGAGAATAACCACTGCTTTGGGTGCAGCTCAGCTGCAGAAAGAGACCGCTGGATTGAAGACTTGCGTCGTGCTGCGCATCCAAATAAGGTACTGAATATTCTTCAACTTCAAGATCCATCAAAACATGTCATTAATTGTGTACTTGTTACAAATAATGATAATGTTTTATACTTCAGGACAACTGTGAGCGCACTGAATACTCACTGAGCCTTTGGGTTAATGAAGCAAAAGACATTCCCCCAAAGAAGCGATATTATTGCGAGGTCCACCTTGATGGTACGCTGTTTGCTCGTACCAGTAGCCGAGCCGTGGGAAAGTCCACCCAACGCTCCAGCCAAGCAGTCGACGGAGGATCTGGAGCAGCTGGCACAGGCCATGGTGGTGGTGCTTCAGGAGGTTGCCAGCTATTCTGGGGCGAATTTTTTGAACTTGACAACTTGCCCCCTGTGAACCAGATCATCCTGCACCTCTTCAGAGACGAAGACTCCAAAAAGAAACGGCATTCCAAGGATGACTCCATCCTGCATCCTCTAGGAAGTGTGCCTCTCAATCTGTCAGAAATAAAAGGACGAGCCTATCAGGAGAAGTGGTATCCCATTGTTCCCTACAAGCCCCCAGGAACAAGCGCAGCGAAGGACCAAGTTGGACCACAAGCATCACTTCGAGTCAAGGCCAAATTCAAGATCCTGAAAATTCTGCCTATTGAGAGGTATAAGGAATTTGCAGAATATATCACATTGAATTATGTGGATATGTGCAGCAGCCTCGAACCCCTTCTCAATGTACGGGAGAAAGAAGAACTTGCAGGAGCACTTGTTCATGTGCTCCAGAGCATTGGGAAAGCTAAGGTAAGTGGCAAAAGCAGAAATTTCAGGAAAAGGCATGAGCTCTGCAGATTTCTGATTGGTTTTTGAATGTGATGTGCAGGAGTTCTTGATTGATCTCGGTAGTGCAGAAGTTCAGCGCTTGGGAGAAAATGAGGCTTTGATTTTCAGAGAGAATACACTGGCCACAAAGGCTATTGATGAGTACATGAAATTGGTGGGGCAGAAGTATCTCATTGACACACTTGGTATGGAATATTCTACTGCATCCCTTGTTATAACTGCATGTGTCATCTTATTTACCTAGATCCTCCTGTTTAACCTTCTTTACCCACAGGTGACTTCATAGCCAGACTGTATAATGGAGGAGAGAGCTGTGAAGTAGACCCATTGAAATGCTCTGCCTCTGATCTACCAATCAACCAGAGACATCTAAAGGAGACATGTGCAGATGTTGTAAAGAGAATAACTGACATGCAAGAGTAAGATAAACCTAAATGAACATACTTTGAAAACAAAGATCAAGTGCAAAGTATTTTCACATCTAAGATGACCAAACGGTTGTAATGTACTTTCCATAATAGTAACTAGATATACTACGTACACCTAACTCCTAATGGGTGTCATTAGCTATTCACTGGAAAATTATTTTTAAATGATCAATTCTTTCCCTTTTATGAACAGCTCTTTCCCTGCTGAGCTGAATGAGATTTTTTCCAGCTGGGTATCAGATTGTGAGGACAGAGGTCAAACAGACATCGGACACCGTCTCATATCGGCATCTCTGTTTCTTCGATTCTTATGCCCAGCGATCCTCAGTCCATCACTCTTCGGCCTCACTCAAGCATATCCAGAGACAAACACCCTTCGTACTCTCACTCTGACAGCCAAGGTCATTCAAAACCTTGCAAACTTCACCTTGTAAGTCCAGTCTGTAAAGCCAAATTTACTGTAATAGTGAGGTCCTTAAAGGATTAGTTCACTTCCAGAATAAAAATTTCCTGATAATTTACTCACCCCCATGTCATCCAAGATGTTCATGTCTTTCTTTCTTCAGTTGCAAAGAAATTCAGTTTTTTGAGGAAAACATTCCACCATTTTTGTCCATGTAGTGGACTTCAATGGTGGCCAGTGGGTTGAAGGTCCAAAATGCAGTTTCAATGCAGCTTCAAAGGGTCCTAAACGATCCCAACCGAGGAATAAGGACCTTGTGTAGCAAAACAATGATTTTCTAAAAAAAAAAAAAAAAATTTTAACCACAAATGCTTGTCTTGCACTAGCTCAACCTCACACATTATGTAGCCATGTTGGAAAGGCCATGTGTGGCGTAGGCAACCCAGTGTTTACAAAGCGAACGTGCAAAGAAAGTCAGAAGCCAAACAAAAAAAGGTAAAACAACAATGGCGGACAATTTTGAAGTTGAAGGAGAAAATGAGATGGAGTTTTTCGTCCTACCTTACCTTTCTAAACCAAAGTAAAGTTTCACTTGATAAGACCCTTATTCCTCGGCTGGGATTGTGTAGAGCCCTTTGAAGCTGCACTGAAACTGCTATTTGGACCTTCAACCACTTGGCTCCCACTGAAGCCCACTATATGGACAAAAATCCTAGAATGTTTTCCTCAAAAAACTTTGCAACTGAACTCAGATTTCTTTGCGACTGAAGAAAGACATGACATAGAGATGAGAAAGTACCAGGAACTTTTTATTCCGGAAGTAAACGAATCTTCTAATTTTCTGATTACCATTCCATCTTTCAGTCAACTTACATCAGGTCTGTTTTGTGTATTGATTATAAATCCTAGTAGAATTAACCCTTTGTAACGTTTGTTCTCATCTAATCGGAAACAATCATTTTATCTCAATATCCACCAGGTTTGGCGAAAAAGAAGAGTACATGTTTTTCATGAACGAGTTTCTAGAACAACACTGGGAGCCTATGCGAGGATTCCTACAGAAAGTATCTGATCCGGACAGTGAGATTGCCATGGCTCGATTTGATGGCTTTGTAGACTTGCCCCTTCGTCTAGCAGTCCTTCACAATCTCCTGGTCGATATTATCTCCGTAATGAAACAGGTAAACATCAGGGATCATCTGAGCAAGTCTTTTGCTGTCATCTCTAATCAGAAGACAATGAAATTATCTCATTAATTAAACAATGTGCTCATCTTTTTGTAGGACCAAATAGACAACCTACATCCCTTGCCTTCGATCCTTAACCAGATCACAGAGTTCCTTGGCCAGGAAGCTCAACGCATCCCTGTTAGCAGGTAAGATTATATTACAACATAAACAAATTTCTCCAAGAGAAGCTGTATCAAGCTTTAAAATTAATGTTTGTTCAAAGTACTTACGCACCTCTCACCTGTGTCTCCATTCTTGCTGAAACAGCGGTCATGGAACACCAAGGCCTACATATTTAGCTCCAAAGGATCTCCCCAAATACAGTCCATTACAAACCTCCATGCAGCAGCTTCCCATAGACTCAAAATCCAACCAAGGCGGAACCCAGCGTCAGCGGAAGCAGGTGCAGCGGGCTTTCAGTGTCCCCAACAGACCAACACGGCATCAACGGCAACCACTAAAGAGGCAGACGAGCAAAGAAGAGCTGCCTACACAGTGCCAGGACTACAGTCCAGATCAAGATCCCTGTTTGGAAATTTCATCACCGAGCAATGTAAGACTGGTGAAAATTTACCAGATATTTTACAGATGACGTGCTTCAAATATATATTTCCTTTGATCTGTATTTTCTATTTGTCCACAGGCCATAAAATCCAAAGCCCCAGCAGCTAAAGTACTCTGGATCAAACAAAACAACAGCAATGAGCCCTATCACAAGATAGGGCAAGAGCACGAGGAGACAAGCACATTAGACAGGGTGGGTCTATTTTGCATACTCTAGCAGCACCACTTGTGCAATAAATGGAAATGGTGTAATAAAACGCCACAGTATGTTGACAAAGTTGTGGTGTCTCATAGCATGCACAAGAGTTGGCTGAGCTGCGTTTGGGCGTGGAGCAGGTGACCGAGCGCGAGCTGGAGATGGCCAAGCGGTTAGAAGACTTCATAGTCCTGACCCAAGACCAGAATACACAGCTACAGACAGAAGTTCAGGAACTTCGTAATCTGTTAGCCATCCGTGAGGAACAGCTGGCAAGCGCAACTTTCAGGTTAAAAAAAAATGTCCAATTTTGGGTTAAAAGAAGTCAAAATGTGTTAATTTTTAGATACTCATAGGACTTCTTGTTTGTAGACTGGGTGTAATAGAAGAAGAAAGAGAGGAAGATGAAAGAAAGCTTAATGTCGCTGTGGCTGCAGTAGAACGCATGAATGTTTTGGTAAGTTATATGGTTTTCAGTTCTATTTTTGTATATCATTAATTTAGGCTTGTACATACAATATAACTAAGCTAACCCTTGCATCTGTGCATCTGATAACAGGAGGAGCAGTTTGCCGGGTTGTTGAAAGATGTGCACCAACTCCACGCAGTTAATGCCGATGGCATGAGAAAGACTTACATCAATACCTGATGCAAGACAGGAAGTAAACTGGTGTGGCGTGTTACATAGTGCCATTTTGCATTGCTTTATTAGCTTTTGTCAGACTTCTTTTATTCATTGGTAACACTGCGCTTGCACAGCTACCTACCTGTCATAGTTAAACCAAATCCATTATCACTGCAATAATATACTAGCAAACATATATAAGTAGCAAACATAATTACTGAATGAAAAATGTATGGATGTGCATGAGAGTTTTTTTCTCACCAACTGTTTTGTAGAATTTCGCAAGTAAAATGTGCATTAAACAAACCAAGCAGAATCATCACTGTTGTTCTTTTAACTGTAATTGTTGTAAATGTGACTGTAATTAGGCTCCAAGCACTGTATAACCTAAAATTAAGCAGATAAAGAAAATGAAAAATGTAGTTCTTTACCATTTTCAACAAAAAATTATTTTGATGACTCTAAAAATGTAATGTAGTGTAATTTTCACTAACCTAATACTTACTAATTAATACATGTGAGTGTATACAACACTTCTCACGTACATCTCTCTATCCACCTTATTTTTCCCGTAAGAGTGGATATGCCTATTTTTAAATTTTATGGGTCTGGCTTCTGGCCTTATCCGCATCCAGCTGTGCAAAACAGCTCATTTTGCTGCTTGAAATTGCAAATTGGTGTGTGTTACCATATTATTTCAAAGTATTATCTTAATTAAATACACACTGGTTTGGAGTGCAAACAGTTTTACGTTTACTACACATTGTTATTCTTATTTCCCTATAGAGCGTTTTCACGACGCGTCGTCAATCGGCCATATTGACGGCATTGAACGTAAACAACCATACAATACGTGCAAATTTTGCTGATTATTGCTGCTGAAAATGATCAATTATTGTCATGTTTTGGGCTGTACTAATCGGTTGGACTGAGAAAAACATTTGGAGTATGGGTCTGGCTTCCAGTCTCATTTGCGTTCAGCTATTTTTAGCTGTTTTTTGCTGCTTGATATTGCAAATGGTGTCTTACTATATTATTTTAATGTATCACCTTAATGAACACACTGGTTTGTAGTGCAAACAGTTTTACAGTTTACAGCATGTTGCTATTCTTCTCCTTATTTCCCTATCCACAAGTTTCCTACGCCCCATGAGGCGTCAAAAGTGGGAGCGTCTTCCGGTTCAAAGTAAACAAACGGGACATGACACTCATTCATTCAACAGTTGACAGGAGTGATGGGCAAATGAAGCCATTACATGATCCATGTAATTTGCACAAATAAAAGCCTAACCGAGTGTGTGTTTGTTTGTTGTATTTCTGACTCTGACAATTTAATTTACCCATTGAACAGTGCCATTAAATGCTACTACGAATATCAATATGATGTAATAGAAGAATAATGTACACATATATTAATTGCATATGGCATATATTTAATTTTTCTGAAATAATTTGTATTCTTTATATTACTTGTATGACTGGGTAAAAATGTAATCATTAAATGAGTCCCAATGAAAATCGCAAAGTAAGATCTGGGGGTCGAACATTAGGACATGCAAAGTGAATCGTGCACATGACTAGATGAACAGTGAGGCTTCTACGAAAGGGATGTCTACGTTAACAAGCCTCCAATCAAGGCTTCACTGGCATGCCCTGTAACACAAGCTCTGATGTCTCGGTTCAAATGTCATTTCACTAGTTGACAGTCATTCAAGATTTAGCGATCCAAACTTGCTAATGATGTGGAAACACAAATTCGGAAAGCATATGTTGTCCATAAGAACGTAATGACATCGCATAAAGGTGTGCATCTTTACAAAGTAAACAATGGTCTAAAAAAACATTTAGCCTCTTCACTAATTAGCACACAAAATACCACCTCACCGGAAGCTGTACCCACGTTCTTTTTTACAGTAGCGCCCGTAAACTTGTGGATAGCGGCTAATGAACCGGAAGTCTTGCCCATAAGCTTACTTCAGCATTGAAGAATAAGGTGGATAATATTTTTGGCCATACCAATCCAAAAAAAAAAATTATTGTAGCAGTACTGATACAAAAAGTGTCTCAAACAGAACTCAGTTGTTTAAAGACATAAAAATCACTACACTTGAGTTTACTGTATTACATCCATGACAGATTATAAACTAAAAAATACAAGAAAATCTGTAAATGTTAATCTTTTACCTCGGTAGGTTGTAAATACTGTGGAGTGGCTCACCTGTACTTTCACAGACAGGTTTTTTTCTCTTTATGTGACATTTTATCTTCCAATTTAACATTAGGATGTTAAATGAATCTCCAATTAAAAGTCCAGTTAAATGACAATATCTATTCTGTATGCTAACCGCTCATTCTATTTCTAATAGCAGCCTTTGCCACGCCTCTGTGACTCGTCCTCTTGTGGTGTTTTCAAAACGAGCTATCGATTGATTTTGCCTGGTTATTTCTGCTCGACTGTGCTGTGTTGATTAAAGTGCCTGCCTTCCCTCCTGTAATACAAGCTTCACCACTTGAAGGTATTTTTGAGCATTATGCGCTTCCACGTTTTATTTTAAATCTGGCTATCAACGTGTAGCCGAACAGGCCAAATGTTCTGTGCCTTTGCACAATAGCAAACATGATTAATCGACTTGCATTGGGAGATAAATAATTAGCTCGTGCTAGCTGCATGTGCGCGTCCATTGTGTTATGCTGATGCACGAAATGATTCGAGATAGGAAGTTTGTTTTCATGATCACCGACAGCATTAACAAGTCGAGTAATGATACTCGTTTCAACAAATGATTATGCATAAATTCAGGCAGGTAATGTTATAGAGAGATAGAAATGTTAAAAATTAACGAGAGAAGGAAACGAATGGCTGTAAGAAGTAAGATGTAAACATTGCCTTTGCGAAAACATGTGCAATAAAACATAATTGTTGTTAAACCATAATAATAAAATAACAAAGGTTTTCTTTCAAGTAGCGTAAAAAGCTTTTAGAAGCTTTATTTTGACTTATTTTGTATTTTTTCTTACAGTGATGGCTAATACATATTTACTAATGTAATGTTACTAATGTAATACTATTTAAAGCAGTAATATCTGTAGTTATTATTGTATTTTGGTAACAGTGGTTAACGGTTCTTGTTACTTGTGTTTTTCAGCCATCTCTACAGTTAGAATATTTCAGCTGTATGCGAAAATTATTAATGCCTTTAAGGTTTTTTTTTTGTTTAGTTTTTTTTAGGTAAGTTGCATTCTTAGAAGAAACTGGTCTAAACTTTAATTTGTTTAGACCAGTGCCAGGAGGAGATTCCAGCCATGGAGAAGACAGCACCAGACACAGCAAAGAAGACAAACACTGCCACCTTGTCTGGAGAAACCGTTTCTTCACCGTGTCTGGAGAAAGACTTGGATAAAGACTTAGATAAAGATGTGGGTGACTCTGATTGTAAGTACACAGAAGACTTTTTTTAGATGATAAACTGTGTTTAAAAGGCTAGAATACACTACTCGACTTTTGCACAGATTTTTTCACCTTTTTCGAAAGAGCCAGTATGCAGATATTAGGCAGTAGAAGTTGACTGATTTATATAATATATAATGAGCATAGACTTTATTTATTTTTTTATTTATTTATTTTTACCTCAGACTGTGATTCAATACAGTTGCAGGATATTTTGAGTGATTTTAGAACACATACAGTTAAGGTGAAAAGTTTACATACACCTTGCAGAATCTGCAAAATGTTGATTATTTTACTAAAATAGGAGGGATCACACAAAATGCATGTTATTTTTTTATTTAGTACTGACCTGAATAATATATAGAAGTATATAGAATATTTAGAATATTAGACGTTTACATGTAGTCCACAAGAGAAAATAATAGTTGAGTTTATAAAAATGACCCCTTTCAAAAGTTTAAATACGCTTGATTCTTAATCCACAGTTGTTTGTTTTTGCCTTTTTTTTTTCAGTGATAGTTGTTCCCGCTCAACAGTTGCCTGCTGTTCTTCAGAAAATCCTTTAGGTCCCACAAATTCTTTGTTTTTTTTTAGAATATTTGTGTATTTGAACCTTTTCCAACAATGATGGTATGATTTTGAGATCCGTCTTTTCACACAGAGGACAACTGAGGGATTCATGTGCAACTATTACAGAAGGTTCAAATAACCTTTACAAAAAAAAATGTAAAACAGCAATGTTGGACGATTTTAAATTTGGAGGAGAAAATGAGATGGGTGTTTTTTGACATACTCTAACTGTATTGACCTTGATTACACAGAGAGCGCATGGCATGGCATGGCATGAGGTTAAAAAGTATATACATTTTTATTCTTTTTAGAAAATGACAAATCGTTTCGCTAGATAAGACCCTTATTTCTTGGCTGGGATCGTTTAGAGCCCTTTGAAACTGCATTTAAACTGCATTTTGGAAGTTCAGACTCGCAGACACCATAAAAGTCCACTATATGGAGAAATATCCTGAAATGTTTTCCATCAACAAACATAATTATTTCTTGGATGACAAGGGGGTGAGTACATTATCTGTGAATTTTTGTTCTGGAAGTACCGCAAAGCATTTTCACCCCTTGTCCCACAAGTCGCATATTGAGAAAATGTCCCGTATTTTCATAAGTTTGTTCGTTTTTAATGATTGTATTAAGAAACTGTCAATGCGTTCTTTTGCCTTTTTAAGAAAGCTTTTTATTTATTTTTTTGCAGCATAGTTTTTGCACAAAGGATTTGTGGAGCTCATCCAGTGATCTAGAACCACCTATGCGGAAATGGTCGAGCATTATTCTACATTCATGTTAACCAATTTAAAAAAAATCGATTCAGCTTTCAGACACCACTTTCTTCCTATTTTAATAGTTCATTTGAGGCGGTTTCTATTGCGTTATTTTAATGACAAATGTCTTGAGCACATTATTGTAATGTGGGGCGCATCAAAATATGCAAGCACAAATCTCCTCTCTGGTAGATGGATTCTCTTCACTCTCATTAAAATGACGCACTTTCTCTCGCTTGCATGTGCACACTTAGAAACACAGATCAGCGCATATGACAATGGATGTAATCTGTATTTACATAGCATAACAGTAGAAAATGTATCAGTCTCACACATGTCCCGCGTTGTCCCGGAAAATCACATCTATGTCTCGCAACAGCCCTATTGCCAGGTGGTCACCCTATCTGGAAGTCAACTACTCCAGGGGGTGAAAACTTTTTGAATTTGAAGATCAGGGTAAATTGAACTTATTGTCTTCTGGGAAGCATGTAAGTATCCTCTGTAGCTTCTGAAGGGCAGTACTACATGAAAAAAATGTACACACCTTCATTCTGTTCAAAAGTTTTCACCCCTGGCTCTTAATGCATCATTTTTCCTTCTGGAGCAGAGACTCATGAACAACTATCACTAAACAAAAAAAACAAAAACAAATGTCTTTTATGTAAAATATCTTATTCAGGGTAGTACTAAATGAAAAAATAACATTTGTTTTGTATGATTTCTCTTATTTAGGTAAAATAATCAACATTTTGCTGATTCTGCAAGGTGTATATAAACTTTTGACCTCAATGTCTGTATTTAACCTCATCGTGAGAAACTGAACTTTTATTATATTTACACATTATGCATTTTCTCTCACATTCTTACAGTAGGCATCCATAACTGTGAGTTTTGTGGGACCAATTTTGAATCCAGACGAGGTCTCTCCAGTCATGCCCGGTTTCATCTCAGACAAATGGGAGTGGCTGTGTCTGACAGTAGTGGAGCCCCTATAGATCTCCTGTACCAACTAATGAAAGAAAGAGGTGTAACTCTCCCCAAGCTCAAAAAACAGGTCAAACCTGTTAAAAAATTCAAAACAAAGTCCCCCAACCTCAAAAAGGACACTGGGCCCAAACTGAAGATTAAAATATCCAACCTTGTAAAGAAAAAATATGCCCTTTCCTCATCTTCCCCCATTGCTGTAAAGGGATCAGCAGCATCTGCTCGCTCTTCTTCGCCTTTCACTATAGGGAAGCCTCGTAAAGTGTCTTCAAAGAAGATTGTAGTGTCCACTCCAACTTCAGTCTTGTCTGTTCATAAGGACGTGGAATACAGGCTCAGTGATGGCAGTCCGTCTCAGTCTACCTCCCTCTCAGTGGCCTCAACCAAGCCTCTCTGGGCCCCTCAGGAAACAGATGCCCCACTCAATTTAGGTGAGTAACGGTATTAAAAATGTTTCGGTATGTGCTTAAAAGTAGGTACATTTAAAAAAAAAAAAAAAACTTGTACTAGCGAATTTTATTAGTCTATAAAGCAAGCTAGTTAAAATGATGAAGCAATCCTTGCATGTAACATTCCAGTCAGTTTTAAAATTGTGTTCTGTGCTTTTTCACCAGAAACTATGATGAATTCTACTGTGAGGGATGACGCCCATGTATGTGAATTATGCGGAGCATGGTACGAGACCCGTAAAGGTCTGTCCAGCCACGTGCGGGCCCACCTGCGGCAGTTTGGTGTGAATTTAGACTCTAAAGGTGCTCCCATAGACATGCTTCATAAATTTATTCAGAGTGAGGACTTTAAGGAAAAGGCCAGTGCTGTGCATTGGGAAGGGTCAGAATTCGACGATGACACGTCACCCTCCTCCACTCCTTCCACCTCATCAGCCATCAGCAAGAATCCCTCTCTTGCTCCTCTGTCATTTAAAGGACTGACATCTATTCGTCCAACACCTCCCCCAATCAAAAAGAAGAACATTTCTCAGGACATTTCAGGAAACTTGCCCCTCAGCGATAAAGTAGTATTTAAATCCCCTCCTTCAGCCAAAAAGCAGAAGATTTCACTAGATGTTTCAGAGAATTTGCCACTCAGTGGCCAGATAGAATTGAAATCACCACCCTTAAAGAAAAAGCAGAAGATTTCACAAGATGTTTCAGGGAACTTGCCACTTAGTGGCCAGATAGAATTGAAATCACCACCCTTAAAGAAGAAGAAGAAGAAGTTTTCTCTAGATGTTTCAGGAATCTCGCCCCTCAGTGGTAGTGCAGAATTAACAATATCGCCCCCAAGCAAAAAGCAGAAGATTTCTACAGATGTTTCAGAGGACTTGTCTTTCAGCAAGAAAACAGAATTGAAATCACCTCCCTCGGCAGCGAAGCCAAAGATTTCTCCAGATGTTTCAGCGAGCTTGGCCCTTGACAAAAACACAGAGTTTAAAACACCTGCTCAAGGTGAAAATTTACATTTATTTTATTTAATTTATTTTTTATTTAATTTTATTTTTGAATAGTGTTTAAATACCTTGTTGATTCTACAGTGCGTGCATAATTATTAGGCACATTAATGTTCTGGTCATTTTTTTTTTTTTCCAAGCTCATTTTTCCAATTCCAAACTACGTTAATCTCAATAACTACTATTAATTTTGTATTTAATCATTAATAAGTGATATAATTGTCCATAAAGTCTGGTAGTGAAAAGCTTCTTATATTCAGGTGTGCATAATTATTGGGTACATTTTCTTCTTACAGATAAAATGAGTCAAAAAAGAGATTTAACTCTTTGAAAAGTCAAAAATTATTAAATGCCCATGAGAAGGATGCAATACTAATGCAGGTTTTTTTTTTTTTAATTTTGGTCAGTAACAATATACATGTACAATACCATCCAAAAGTTTGAGGTTTGGAAAATGTAATATTTTAATTCAGTAGGAATGCATTAAATTGATCAAAAATGACAGTACAGACTTTAACATTGTCTCAAAAAAATGCAAATAAAAACATATTTTTTTAAACTTTGTTCATCCTAGAACCCTGAAAAAAATGATCATGATTTCCAAAAAATAAGTAGCACTGTTTTCAGTATTGATAATAATAAGAAATGTTTCTTGAATGAGCATGTTTCTGAAAGATTGGGTTAAATTCAGCTTTGCCATTCCAGGAATAAATGACATTCTAAACTTAAAACAGAACAGTTATTGTAAATTTTAATAGTATTTTTTCAAATATTGCAGCTTTTACTATATTTTTAATCAAATAAATGCATTAGAAATGCACTGCAAAAATTTTACTGACCCCAAGCTTTCGAACAGTAGTGTATCTAATATGCAGATGAAAATTTCCTGATGATATACTCAGCCCCATGTCATCCAAGATGTTGATGTCTTTTTTTCTTCAGTCGAAAAGAAATTAAGAAATTAAAACATTCCAGAATTTTTCTCCATATAGTGGACTTCAACGGTGGCGAATGGGATGAAGGTGCAAAATTGCAGTTTTTAGACAATGACAGATCTTTTTACTAGATAAGACCCTTATTACTCGACTGGGATTGTGTAGAGCCCTTTGAAGCTGATTTAAAACTGCACTTTGGACCTTCAGCCCGTTGGCTCGCATTGAAGTCCACTAAGAAGAGAAAATTCCTGGAATGTTGTCCTCAAAAAACTTAAGTTCTTTTCAACTGAAGAAAGAAAGGTATGAACATCTTGGATGACATGGGGATGAGTAAATTTTCATTCTGGAAGTGAGCTCCTTTAACCTAAAACAACTTCACAGGGAGCATTAAGGCATGATTTTACATTTAATAACTAACAAATTTTGTTTTTTGGTCACTCTTTAACTATCAAATGTACCATAACATACAGTTATGTAACAAAAAAAATGTGTCCTGACCAGAGGTTGTATTAGACTTTTGACGGACAAGGCCGTAAAAATTCTGTCAAAATCTATTATTTCCCCTCATTTTAATTTATTTTAATTATAATAACACATTTAATTGCCTTTGTTTTTGTTCACATTTTCATTTTTAATTATGAACCTACAGGATGATATAGGCTTATGCATTTATTTTGAAGAGAACAGATGAGACTGCCTAACTTTTCATATTCAACCCCACACCCCGCAGTGACAGCGATTTTAATATATTCTCATTTTTATGAACCAATATCGATTTGTAAATCCCAATCAGTTTTTTAGTCTATGCTTTTTTCAGTTTAATGAACAGTACATAGTGCGCCTCCAATCAAAAACTTTGTGTTACTTTGTAGTAAAGTCTCAGATTTAAAATTCTGTCCATTTCATTAGGAAATTCAAGCAATAAATACTGTTTTGGTGCTCTTTAATGTGGCAGTATGGATTGTTGTAGCTTCTGCGTACTCGTCTGTGCATAATCAAACGCATAGCAAAAGATTTGTGACGGTTTCATTTTTGTTCTGGATCCCCTGCTCTGCTGCTACACTGGAGTGCACTTGTCACCAACTGGACAAGGGTGGGAATTACAGTTAGAAGTTACAATAGATCACCCTCAGTGCAATCTGTCAAAGTGACGGAGGGACGGTGTTCAGATTTTTCTGTCACTGATAAATTTTCGGTTAACCCGACCTCTAGTCCTGACATACTTTCCTCTTCTTTTTTTTTTATACCATAGGTGAGCCATTCAAAGATGTCAGCTGTGAATTCTGTCACGAGAAGTTTAAGAAAAGTCAAAGCCTGGCCAGTCATGCCCGCTATCATCTGCGTCAGATGGGCATCACCGAGTGGTCCGTCCACGGGTCTCCAATGGCCACTCTGCGAGAGGTCATGGCCCAGCGTGGTAGTTCTGCAGGATCTCTCAGCCCCCTGGGTCCGCCCTCACTGACCCCACCTGTATCCCCCTCTGTACCTCCTTCTGTACCCCCTCTCCTCCCATCCCCTAAACCCATTACACAGCCTTCCTCTCCTTCTCCTGTTCCTCACAAAGTTCCAAAGGCCAAGAAAGGCTTCAGGACTGTGACACCAAAACCAAAGGACGAGCCTGTGGAAGTGGATATATCTATCATAGAGTCTCCTAAGCCACAAAGTGCTCCCACCAGCCCTTTAACACCTCTGTCTGACTCTAACTCAGTTAGATCACCTGTGATTGGTGAGTAAAAATTAGTTACTTCTGTTAGTATTTTTTCTTCACAAAATCCTGCAATTAATATGATGCCAGTTAGTTCACCCAAAAATTCAAATTTTGTCAATAATTACTCACCCTCATGTCGTTCCAAATCCGTAAAAACCATCGTTCATCTTCAGAACACAAATTAAGATATTTTTGATGAAATTCAAGAGATTTCTGACCCTGCATAGACAGCAACGCAACTGAAACGTTCAAGACCCAGAAAGGTAGTAAGACTAGTGTTGAAATAGTGCCATCGGTGGTTTAACCGTAATTTTATAAAGCTACTTTTTGTGCGCAAAGAAAACAAAAATAACTATTGTTTTCTGAGAAATTTAAAATTAAGTTAATCTGTGCTTAAAACATAAATAGCTGTGGGGTATGAAAACCTGTTTTCCTGTTTTAAAAGTCTTAAATTTACTTTCATAAAACCTGCAGAACCCCTGTAAAGTATCACGTTTTATTGTGATTACTTGTTTTGTTCAGTTTATGATGACTTGTCTGCGTTCCACAGCCCCGAAACCTGAGAAGCAGGAGCCCAAACCGTTCGTATGCTGTGATTACTGCGGTGAGATGTTTGATACTCGTAAAGCCCTGTCTTGTCACGCACGTGGTCACTTACGACAGCTGGGAGTAAGGTGGTCCCTGAAAGTCCCACCCATAGAGGCCCTGTATGAGCTCATGAAGAGGGAGGGCACTCAACGGGCATCCCAAATCAAATCCGAACCTGCATCAGGGACGGCAATGCAATGGAAAAAAACAGCATCCTCACCTCAGGCATTAACTCTGTCACCCGGGAAAAAAGAGCAAGCTACTTCAGACAGCATATCTGCAGGTACATTCAAACCATTTTTTTCTTAATTGCATGATTATTTGTCTCTCAGTAACTAACATTATAACCTCCCAAAAATGAAAACTGGGGGTGAAAACTTTTGAGCAGAGTGAAGATGTATACATTTTTTTTCTTATTTTGTCTTAGGGTTGTCAAAAGGTACCGGATTCGGTACTTTCGGTACTGAAATTTTATAAACGTCCATTTCCCGCTCACATTTGAGCCAATTTTTAAACATCGCTGATTGGCCATAGTGTTCACGTGCTCGACAGACATGACTGTGTGAACACTATGGCCAATCAGCGATGTTTAAAAATCGGCTTAACAGCACTCAAATGTGAGCGGGAAATTGACGTTTTTAAAATTTCAGTACCGAAAGTACCAAACCCGGTACCTTTTGACAACTCTATTGTGTCTAAATATCTTTTTTTTTTCATTTAGAACTGCCCTTCAGAAGCTACAGAAGGTACTTACATGTTTTCAAGGAGGCAAAATAAGTTAAATTTACCCTAATCTTCAAATTCCAAAAGTTTTCACCCCCGGCTCGGCTCTTAATTCTTTGTGTTTCCTTCTGGAGCATCAGTGAGCGTTTGAACCTAATGTAATAGTTGCATATGAGTCCCTCAGTTGTCCTCAGTGTAAAAAGATGGATCTCAAAATCATACCGTAATTGTTGGAAAGGGTTAAAGCACACAAAAATGTTGGAAAGCCAAAGAATTTATGGGACCTGAAGGATTTTTATAAAGAACAGCAGGCAGTTTAATTGTTCAGGACAAACAAGGGACTCATGAACAACTATCACTAAACAAAATAAAACAGCTGTGGATCATTAAGGTAACAACACAGTATTAAGAATCAAGTGTATGTCAACTTTTGAGCAGGGTCATTTTTATAAATTCAAGTATTACTTTCTCTTGTGGACTAAATGTAAATGTTGTTTATGTGACGCATCACATTCAGGTCAGTACTAAATAAAAAGTAACGTGCATTTTGTATGATCCCTCTTATTTTGGCAGAATAACCAAAAAAAACATTTTGTAGATTCTTCAAAGTGTATGTAAACTTTTTGACTTTTGACCTATACTGTATGTTACATCAGGCTTTTCAGGAATGATTATATATATTTCTCAATTATTATTATAAGTGCATTTGTATTTCATTTTACATAGAATCACATTAGGTCGCAAAGGACAAACTGACCAAAGCTGACTCCGTCACCACATTATTCTGAATGTGCTGTGTCTACTCTCATGTCTTGTGTTCTCCACTCTCTACTCTTTCTGCCGCAGGCTGTGATGCCACTTGTGAACTCTGTGGCTTTGATTTTGAGAATCGAAAGGCACTGGCCAGCCACGCAAGAGCCCACCTGAGGCAGCAGGGAGTGGATTGGAAGGTGATTGGCTCTCCTATTGAGACCCTGGCGGCCTGGATGAAGAGCGAGCCGGAGAAGGTAGCAGAACTTCATAAAAGCTACATGAAGGGGGACTTGCCTCTTGTTAAGAAGGTGAGTCTAGGTTAAATTGTTGACCTAATACCATTCTATTTGTTTTTCTTATCTCTTTAGGAAAGGGTTTTGAATTGCTGTAAGCATAAACATGTTGTTATGTTTGTTATCATTTGTTAGATTTATACTTAAAACACGAGGTAAGATGTATTATCTTAAAACAGATTTTGGTAACACTTTACAATAAGGTGTCATTTGTTAACATTAGGTGATTCATTAACATGAATGAACAATGAACAATACATTTATTACACTATTTATTCATCTTTGTTAATGTTAGTTAATAAAAATACAGTTGTTCATTGTTCATGTTCACAGTGCATGCTAATAATTTTAATAGTACATTAGTAAATGCTGAAATTAACATTAAGATTAATGAATGCTGTAGAAGTATTGTTCATTCTTAGTTTGTGTTAGCTAATGTAGTTAACTAATGTTAACTAATAAAACTTATTGTAAAGTGTTACTCAAATTTCTTATGCAATTTTGCCTCTCAGGAAAATGTGAACTTTAACTCTCTTAATGCATTCAAAACGTTCATACTTTTTTCGCATTCCAGATCCATTTGGACCCAAAGGATCATTATTCTATAAAGCAGTAATAACTTAATATTTTGTATCTTATCAGTGAATGTGAAAAAAGTGTTGAATGTAATTTCCATGTTATTATGCATTTACCTCTTTTTATTAATTAAAAAATGAAACCAAAAAAAAAATGATGCAAAATATACCTAGATTTTTTTTCCAATATTAATGAGAATTTTTTTGAACAGATAATTGTATGAAACCTACATATTTATTTTTAACAAACATAACAACATAAATATGAGTTTTCAAACAAAATAATATAATATTTATCATATTTTAAAAGTCCAGTCCCAAAATTGTGAGCGATATGGGGAAAAGACAGCTTTTTTTTTTTTTTTTTTTTAAGAAGGCAAGCATCTTTTGACGATAATAAGAATTTAGTTAAGTTAAGAATTGAATAAGTTTAAGAATTTTGCTGAAGGTATTTTTGACACCTAATGGTACAACAAGTACCCGGGTCCAAAATGATCCAAACATGAAATTTGTAACATTTTTAAATGGTTATATATCTTTAAAAATAAAAATCTTATCTTCAGAAAAAAGCATTGGCAAAGGATCTTTAGATTTTTTTTTTTTTTACTGGAAAATACTGATCCTACTGATACTACAAAAATACTGGTTGATTTGCTGTCTTCCTTAAAGGAGTAGTTCACTTCCAAAACAAAAATTCACAGATAATGTTCTCACCCCCTTGTCATCCAAGATGCTCATGTCTTTCTTTCTTCAGTCATAAAGGAGATGTTTTTTGAGGAAAACATTTCAGGATTTCTCTCCATATAGTGGACTTCTATGGTGCCCCCGAGTTTGAAATCCAAAATGCAGTTTAAATGCAGCTTCAAAGGGCTCTAAATGATCCCAGCCGAGGAAGAAAGGTCTCATCTAGTTAAACATTTTTTTTTTTTTTTTTTTAAATTACAATTTATATACTTTTTAACCTCAAACACTTGTCTTGTCTAGGTCTGCGTGAACTGTTTTTTTTTTTCGTGTTCAAGACAGTGTATGTCGAAAACTCCCATTTCATCTTCTCCTCCAACTTCAAAATCATCCTACATTGCTGTTTTACCTTTTTTTGTAAAGGGCATTTGATCTTCTTTGCACGTTCACTTTGTAAATGCTGGGTTGGTACTTCTGCATTAATTTAGGATGATTTTGAAGTTGGAGGAGAAAATGAGATGGGAGTTTTTCAACATACCCTAACTGTCTTGAACTGGAAAAAAAGTTTGCGCAGACCTAGACAAGACAAGTGTTTGAGGTTAAAAAGTATATACATTTTTTATTTATTTATTTATTTAAATAACCAATAATTTCGCTAGATAAGACCTTTCTTCCTCGGCTGGGATCGTTTAGAGCCATTTGAAGCTGCATTTAAACTGCATTTTTGAAATTCAACCTTAGGAGCACCATAGACGCCCATTATACGGAGAGAAATCCTGAATGTTTTCCTCAAAAAACAATTTCTTTACGACTGAAGAAAGAAAGAAATGAACATCTAGGATCACGAGGGGGGTGAGTACATTATCTGTAAATTCTTGTTCTGAAAGTGAACTACTCCTTTAAGATCTTCATGTACGCAAAGTTGTCAGCAACATCTTGTATTGTTGAAATTCACAAAATGTCTTTTTGTCTCTCTCTGTTGTAGGTCTCCAGAAGAACCTCCACTCTATACTCTTCCTCAGACTCTGAGTCTGTCCGTCTTGGTTCTCACAAAGCTTCATCAACAGCTCAAGACTCTGCAGGTCAGCCACAGGTATCCCAACTTTCCAAAGCAGCTAGAGAAGGCAAAGCAGGGATGAGCCACTCCTCCTCATCACACAAGAAACGGTCTTCATCATATGAACTATCCTCAAACAGCTTGATCCAGATCCCCACAGCACGCAGTGAACTGAACGTTCGTTCACCTCGAGGTAAGGGAAATATATGTATATTTAGTTTGAACAAAGGCTACAAATTTTCTATAAACTGAGTTTTCACCAGTAAAGCACATTAATATGCATAACGAAAATCACTGTCCTTGTCTTAGGCTGTGAACGGCGTCCTCCAAAGCATTTATCGCACTCTGAGAGTGTATCAGGGGAAACTGAACCTTCAAAGCCTTCTCGGGCTGGAAACATTCCATCCTTGGTGCCGAGACCACCAGAGCATAGCTTAGTAAAGCTGGTAGGAAAGGTGTACTCCCTTAAGTGCAGGTGAGTTCAAACAATTAATCAGTTTGTATTCAATGAACTTGGTGGTTTTGCTGTCTGAAAATAGTGTGCTCACTGAGAAGCTGCCTGAATCTTGTCCTGATCCAGTTCTCCTTCCACTTTGCTGTCTGTGCCTCAGATGATTCTAGGTCAGGGGTCTAGCATTAAAGGAGAAGTCCACTTCCAGAACAACAATTTACGAATAATTTACTCACCCCCTTGTCATCCAAGATGTTCATGTCTTTCTGTCTTCAGTTGTAAAGAAATTATGGTTTTTGAGGAAAACATTTC
>JAHKKF010515450.1:45569-56141 GCA_019740295.1 Labeo calbasu
ATTTACTCACCCCCTTGTCATCCAAGATGTTCATGTCTTTCTGTCTTCAGTTGTAAAGAAATTATGGTTTTTGAGGAAAACATTTCAGGATTTTTCTCTACATAATGGACTTCATTGGTGCCCTGATTTTGAACTTCCAAAATGCAGTTTAAATGCAGCTTCAAAGGGCTCTAAATGATCTCAGCCGAGGAAGAATGGTCTTCTCTAACGAAACGATCAGTCATTTTGGAAGTTTAAAATCGAGGCACCATATCAGTCCATTATATGGAGAACTCCTGAAATGCTTTCCTCAATAACCATAATTTCTTTACAACTGAAGACAGAAAGACATGAATATCTTGAATGACAAGGGGGTGAGTACATTATTTGTAAATTGTTGTTCTGGAAGTGGACTTCTCATTTAAAGTGTAAAGCATACTTTTATGCATACATTCCCATGACGTGAATTTCATCATCAGCACTGTACACACTTTATTTTGGATAAGTGCTTGTGTGAGAGGGTTAAAAGATAACAGCAACTGTACTTTAAACAAGTACAGACACATTTATCACTCATAACATTGAGAGAAAAGGCACAGACACTGGACAAAAAAAAAAATCTTTGTAGTGTTTATGTGTCGAGTCCATATGTTCATGCACACTATCAAAGAAAGTATGTTTTCAAAAGGGTTCATATTTGATTGTGCACATACCCATAAAAATAACCCAAATATACTTTGAGCTTAAAGTGATATTTACTCAGTTGCTCATTTTCTTACTTGTTCCACACCTTTGTTTTTTTTTCTTCTGTTGATCAAAAAAAATGTTGAAGAATGTGGTTAACCACATAGACAGTGGCCACTGATTTTCGTAGTATTTTTTTTCATACTATTGACATTACTATTGACATACTATTTGATGGCTACCGTGAACTGCGTGGTTACCAACATCATATCAACATTTATGATTTTTAACCAGATAAAAGCGATTAAATTGATTGCTTGATATTTTTATTTAGTGCTTCCCTGAATATTACATTATGTAAGCATGTTTCAGCCACTGAATAAAAAACTACAATTCTGACTTTTTCCTGGCAATTGTGAGTTTACATCTCGCAAATCTGACTTTTTTTCTTACAACTGCATATGAACTCGCAATTACGAGATTAGTTAGAAAATCAGAATTGCGAGACATAAATTCACAATTTTGACTTTTTTCTCAAATTTGCATGATATAAATTTGCAGTAACAAGTTTTAAAATCAGAATTTTTGGCAAACTCACAATTCTGACTTTTTTTTTTTATTCAAAATTGCATGATATGAACTCGCAGTTGAGTTATAAAATCAGAATTGCGAGATATAAACTCACAATTCTGACTTTTTTTCTCAGAATTGCATTGTAAATGTGCAGTTACAAGTTATAAAATCAGAATTAATAAAGTCCAATTCTGAGGGGCGGTGAGGGGGGGGTGGATTTACTTGCAGTTTTGTGTTAGAAAGACAGAATTGTGAGGTAAAATCGCATTTACCTTTGTGTATTTTTTTTTTTTTTATTCAGTGGTGAAAAATGGCTTTCATACATTTTTTGGTGATAATCGTTCACAAGTCCCTTAATTGTCTTGAGTAGCTTAACTGCCCACTTTTCTTCAGAAAAATCCTTCAGATTCTGCACATTCTGTACTTTTCCAGCATCTTCTACATATTTGAACCTTTTTCAACAGTGACGGTATGATTTTGAGATCTGTCTTTTCAGACAGGGGACAATTGAGAGACTCCTACACAACTAGTACAAAAGATTCAAACATTCACTGATGCTCCAATAAATACAGTGAATACAATTATTTTGTGTACTAGGAAACGTGTATCAAGTATCTTAATGCTTCTGAAAGGCAGTACTAAATAAAAAAATAATGTCTATGATCCTTAAACTTTTATAATTTGACAGGTTTTGCGAGGAGGTTTTCCGAGGGCCGCTCTCCATACAGGAGGATTGGGTGATCCACCTACAGCAGCACATCCTCAAGCTGAAGAAAGATTCAGCCTCAGCCTCATCACCGCAGCCGCCTCTAAGTCACAGCGACGCGCCACTGCTCATTGGCCCTCAGGCTGTTTAGATGCTCTTTCTGCTGTGGTCTTTCTTTTCAAATTATGCAATTACACTACACTGACTTTTAAATTACAAGTATAGCTTTATTACCTGGACCTTGACTGTCAACTGTGATGTGGATTTTGTCCTGTTTCATTGAGGTTTTCTAAGACACTACTGAAAGAGCTTGACCACAAAAGTTTTTACACATCAGGTGTTGTCCAGTGGTGTGATTGGGATGATTTGAATGTATTTTACTTTTGTATTGTATTTCACTGTTTACAATGTGTTACCACATTTTAGCTGTTTTCTTGATTAACAAGATTTCAAACCTGTTGTTTGATATTGTACTTAAAGTTTGAAACAGTACTTAAAGTGTTTAGTTTTAAATGAGGTTTTATTGTTTTATGAACAAAATTGTGTAGACCAGCATTTGGTCATTGAAATGAAGTTATTGTTCTTTTTTTTTTTAATATAGTACTTAGAATTTTGAAAGCAGTGCTTCTTACAATGACGTTATTTTTCAATGCCAAAAAATGCAATAAAACAGATTTCTACAGCTTTTTATTTCTATGTATTTTCAGGATTTTACAGAAACCAGCACTACTTCTCTGCAGGCCTTGTCAAGTGATCCCAGCATTAAATGAGACTTTAATATGTCTTGTTTTTACTAACACATTTTTCCTTTTTTTTTTTTTTTGTATATTTTTAACAGTACCAGATAAATTAGTCAACAGTGTGATTCTATTACATGTACTTGTGTATTTGTCTTTGTAAAACACTGTGCCAGTGTCTGGTTGGAGTAAAGGCTGTTTTATACTCCAACAGCAAATATTAAATACTTTCCAGAATGTATATGGAAATATACATTTCCATATACATTATTTCTCTCGTGATATGTGTGGTTTTTTTTCGCCGTCATCTTGGTCTCAGGTTTTGCAAGGTTTAATTCAATAATTTTTGAATCAAACTGTCCACGGCAAGCTGTTGTCCTTGCAAAATAATTGAATTAAGTGCAGTATTGAGACAGCTTTTATACCTGCATTTGATAACCAACTAATAAAGACTTTAAATCTATTTACTGCTTTGCTGGTCATTTATAGGCTACTGTGTTTCATTGAAACCTCAACACAATAAATTCACCATACGATTTGTGTCTGTTGTACCGGAGACATAATAAGACGATATTCCCAGAGCTGCTCTCCCGTTCTGCTTTTTTATGGCTGTTTTTCGCTCATGAGGTCTGCTAATGCTATATTCCTGTGTAAATGAAAGTCTGTTTCAAGAGTATAGTCTGCTTCCCGCAGTGAGGAGTCTGTGTAAACCAGCTGTGCTGAGAGATGTTAATTACAGGACATATAGACTGGACAGACACCTTTATGGAGCTCTTATATGAATAAAGGCTCCTTTCAGAGAGCAGAAAAGGATGGTGAAATTGAGCACTTGTGGAACAGGCTGTTCTGTTAAGACAAACTTAATTATTATGTGCTTTTTCATATGCTATAGTGCTGATTAGAGAGAGTCTGGCTTATTGGTTTATTTAATCTTTAGACCAAAAAAAATGCATTTATTTTATTTTATGGCTATATAATGATATGTGGGGATATGGAGCTCATACTCAACGAGGAAAATAAACATTCTCTGTATTCAGAGGCCCAAAAATGAGCAAAAATGTGCAATTTGCCACAGGTGATATTTATGCGGCCAGAAAGTAAATCAAATTCTGATACCTTATAATGTAAATCTATGAGAACAGTATAGCAGACTATAAATAATCAAGTAAACCTAAGTTGCTTCAGTGCTGTAAGTGTTCATCCTGAAATATTATTAACAACATAAAAAGTAGACGAGTAAAGTTTGAGAACAAACTTTGAGTTGGTTTGAGAAAGCCTAGCCTGAAAGTTTGAAGCAGTTGTAAAATTATGAATGTTGATGTTGCTCTTATGATTTAACATGTTGTTAGCTTGTTTTAGCATGATTAGCTTGTTGCTTGTATTTTTATAGGCTGATTACAATGTTGTTAGCATGATTAGCAAGTTAATAGCATGATTAGCAAGCTACTAGCATGTTTTTAGCATAATTAGCAAGTTACTATCATGTTTATAACCTGATTAGCTATAGCTAACATGTTGCTAACATGTTTCTAACATGGTTAGTATGTTACTAGCATGATTAGCATGTTGTTAGCATGTTTCTAACATGATTAACATGTTACTAGCACATTTCTAACATGATTAGCATATTACTACCATGTTGCTAGCATGATTAGCAAGTTACTAGCATGTTGCTAGCATGATTAGCATGTTATTAGCTTGTTGTTAGCATGGTCCTTAGCATGATTAGCATATATCTAGCATGTTGTTAGCATTATTAACATGTTGTAGCATGTTTCTAACATGATTAACGTTACTAACATGTTTCTAACATGATTAACATGTTACTAGCATGTTTTTAACATGATTAGCATATTACTACCATGTTGCTAGCATGATTAGCAAGTTACTAGCATGTTGCTAGCATGATTAGCATGTTACTAGGCTGTTGTTAACATGTTCCTAGCATGATTAGCATTTTACTAGCATGTTATTAGCATTATTAACGTGTCGTTAGCATGTTTCTAGCATGATTATCATGTAGTTACCATGATTAGCAAGTTACTAGCATGTTGCTAGCATGATTAGCGTTGTTACTAGCATGTTGCTAACATGATTAGCAAGTTACTAGCATGTAGTTATCATTATTAGCAAGTTACTAGCATGTTGCTAGTATGATTAGCAAGTTACCACCATGTTGCTAGCATGATTAGCAAGTTACTAGCATGTTGCTATCATGGGTTTAGCATGATTAACATGTTTAAACCAATTAAAACCAGTTTGGTTCAGGAAAAAACAGCCTAGGCTGGTTGTCTAGTCTTAGCTGGTTTAAGGTGAAAATAGCTGGTTTAACTTTGGCTGGTCTTTTAGCAGGTCTCCCAGACTGGCCAGCTAAGACCAGCCTGACCAGCTAAAAAGTGTCCAAAACCACTTTAAATCACTTTCAGTCACCAGTCTGGGAGACCAGCCAAAGCAGTCATTCAGCCTAGGCTGGTTTTATCTGTTTTTTAAGTAGGGAGTTGTTGATGCTTACATGCACCATAGGTCTCTTTGTGTAAAAGTTTTTACTTTTTACTTTATAAAAGTAGTAGTCTGTGGGATTTTAGGTGGTTTTGATAGTCTGGTTTTCGAAAACCGTAAGCCGGATCAGTTAGAAAAGATATAGCAACTAACTTCAGACCAGTCTGAAGGTCTGACCTGAGTTTAGTGGTTGTAGCTTTAAAGCTCTAGGAGGAGATACTAAGTTTAGCTCAGCAGAAGAAGAAGAAGCAGCTTATATATATAGCAGATCAGCTTTCTCAAGCCAACTGAATTTTTCTTACTTTTACTTAAAAAAAAAATTAGTAACAAGTTCACATCTATCATGACCTTAAGATGGGCATTTTTACAATTATGCTAAAAGGCCCATTACTGATAAAAAAAGTACAAATTAGTAGTAAGATGACAAAAGGGATGTATAGTTGTAGATTCTGTACAACAGTTTTTTTCCTATATTTTCATCCAAAAATTGTATTTAAAGTATCAAACTTTCACTCTACATATACCCTAGTAAAAAAGTAAATAAATAAAACAGATTTTAAATGCATTTATTTTATACTAAGTATAGTTCAAGGTATAGTTCAAGTCTATTAAACAAAAGGCCTCTTTTGATCCAAAATGCTGTAACTTAAGAATACATTATGCAATCACCACAAAATCTGAAACAGATAGAGCTAACATGATGCAGAGCATCACTAAAAAAGAAAATTTCACCTACCTTATTTCTTTCCTGAGATATCAAATGTCAAATAAGACAGATATAGAAAAATTTCCTTGAGCGCACAATTTTTTCTTACATTTTTATCAGGTATTTGTCAGCAGGTGAGCGTCCAAATGTAAATAGAGAAAAAATAGAGAACGTTTTCTATCAAACGGTATTTCCCTTTTCTACAGTTTTGAAGTTATGAGTCATTATTTTTGCGTATGTCACTTTCAGGGAGGCAAAAATGCCTTCAGGTCTTAAAGGGTTAACATATCGAGACGTGAGACGTCTCTTGAGACGTACTGTTATAAAAATTGTAATTAAGCTTTATTTGGAGTACTACTTGTGCACAATGCACATTTCTTAATACTGAGCCTAACATATGTTTTAATGTCAGTATTGATGAGGACTATATGATCTTTAAATAATTTTAAAGTGTACCTAAAGTATACTTGCAATACTTTAGCACAATCAAATATACTGAAGTATATCTTTAGTTGGACTTCAGCACTACTTCCGCACAATTAAAGTGCATTAAGCACAAAATTAGTTGTTCCAATTTAGCAGACTTTAAGTATACCAGTTTAGTATACTAAAAGTACAATTTCAGGGTATTTTTATTCAGTACATAATACGTAAATGTATGTGTAGTATGCTTAGCACAAAATAAATGTATTTTAAATACATTTTAATATATTTATTTTTCACTAGGGTAGTCTAGGTGATTTTTGTATCACTGTACCTTCTGTTCAGTCTTTATGCCATGATATTTCCCCATTAAAATTCCAGGTTAATTTTTCTAACATAATTTCTAATGATACTTTGGACCTGAAGTGAGAAAATATGAGTTCAGCAGTAACCTTTTCAAACGAAATTTAAATTTGAAATTTGAAGATCAGATATTTTAAGAAATCTTAAAATATCCAGCACAACTGGTCATCAGAATGACCAAGGTGCTTTCTTACCAGTGCAACAACGCAGTGTTTTTCTGCCAGAGCCCCTTACGTATAGAGATCAATGTGGGCTATACATCAGGAGGTGGCTCAACTGGGGTTCACAGCTTGGAAGGAGATTGAAGGAGTGAAGCAGACCCATGAGAATAGTGTCGGCCCAGAACAGACACTGGGAGCCAGTGAAAAGACCTCAGCATTGAAGACAATTCAAGCAACAGCATTTTGGATGCACTCAAAGATAAATATTGCAGATGCTGGTAAGAAAGCAGGTGAGCTGTGTCCCTGTACTATAAGGTCATGAATTTAGTCATGACCTGACCTTAAAGGGATAGTTCACTGAAAAATAAAGAAAAATCTGTCATTGTTTATTCTCTGTCAAGTTGTTCCAAACCTCTATGCAGCTGAACAGTTTGTTTTTTTTCCATACTATGGAAGTCAACAGGGACCAGCAACTGCTTGGTTACCTGCATTCTTCAAAATGTCTTTTTTTCTTTTTTGTTCAACTGAAGACAAAAATTCAAGACAACTTGAAGGTGAGTAAATGATGACAGAATTTCCATTTTTAGGTGAACTATCCCTTTAAGTTATGTTAGGTCTCAAGTCAAAATCCGCAATTGGAATAAAATGTTCACAGACTTAAAATACGACATTTGGAATCTTCAGAATCTTCTGTTTACTTTATAGTCAAAAGACATTTATTTTAACAGCGTTTTCAAAGTACAACAGACTGGCTAAGCCAGACACTTAAAAAAAAAAAGTCCACGAGGCCTGAGAAAAGGAAAGTTGGTTAAAACAGTGAGATGACAATATTGACTTACAGTAAAGAATCCAAGCCTTCTTCTCAGTTTAAACGAGGCCTGTAATCCTTGATAGATGATTTATAAACTTTAAGGTTTGGCAAGTGAGAACAGTTTCTCACTAGACTTGTGGCTTTGCAATCAGAGCTCTCCGAGGAGCCGTTTCTCATTGCAGATGAACTCATGTTTTTTGTGTTCCATCTTCAGCTGCCTCACAATCTTCAACAAAAATAATGTCCATCTAAGAATAATTTACACAATGTATCCTTTAAAACCGTATTCAATGGCTGTTCCTTGAAGAGCTCAACAGTTAAACTGTATGATAACTTAAATCAGCTTTGGCAGTCAATACAAACCTACTGTGAAGAAATTACATCAGAGAAAATCTTAGCATTTTTTTCTGGATTTGTAGCTTTGCAGACAGTCATTTTACGCAACCAGGTATCTGATGATGCATCTTCACGAGACAAAATATCATTCTTGTTGTTTTAATGCTTGTCCTGCTATTGGGAACAAAATGTTTTCCGCTCAGCTGCTCCTTGCATCTTTGGTTTCCTCTACTGATGACACAGTGATTCTGCATTTGGAGTGGACTCTCATATGACCCGACTGGATCTATCCAGAGCAGATACTGCCAAGGCTCAGGTAAGATGATCTCATACGAAAGGATGTTTGAACTTCTTGATGAATGGCATAGCTCTGCTTTAAAATCACTCATGTATTGTATTATCTTGTAGATCACAGGGAAGAATCATGTTGTTAACATTGTGGATATATTCAGTTGTTCCTCTTTCATCATGTAACAGAAGACATTGTTTCTCAAGGATATTTTCAGCTGTCATGTAAGCATGTTTATTTTTCTTTTCTCTAATCAATCATGGGTGTGTTTCCCAAAAGCAACTATGATTGCAAGTTATTACCAATAGAGTTCAATGAAACGTGCAACCATAGTTATATAACGATGCTTTTGGGAAACGCTGATTGATTTGAAAATGACTCTACGGGTTCTTCACTGCAGGTTTACGTAATCTGCGTCTCAAATCTGTGTCAGAAATGATTTTATTAATTGTATTTCCCATGGAATCATTTATGAGGGTGTATTTGTTGGTAATAATATAAAAATGTCCCATTATGTCACCACTGACTGAATTCATTTTTAAAAATTTACAATGTGGAATCGGATATATTATGTATATAGAATCATATACAGATTTTTTGGCACTTTCAGAGGCGGTTCAGCTCCAGGTTCTAGTTCATTTTAACCCTTGTCAATATACAGCCAGTCACAGCACAAAATAATTAATAGGTGACAGACAAAAAGAGTAGATGCAAGAGGACAGTCTATAAAAATAACCCATGAGATGACAGGATGAGCGGAAGGAAAGGTGAAAAGAGGAGGAAGCCAGTTGCATAACAGTGTTAATGAAGGGGCCGTAGTGAAACTCTCAGCTGTGTTATGAATCCTGATTTACAGCTCAGTCCAAACCAACACTAGTTAAAGTAACTCGCTGACTTTAAATTTCCTTTTTTACTTTTATTTATTTAGTTATTTATACAATCACAGGCCTTCTCAAGAACATACTGGACATGCAGTCTTTTGTCTGAAGACACTATGGTCAGGTAAACAATATTATTTGGAAATAATAATCTGGACAGGTTTAGCTGTATGTAAGATACAAATCAACCACACAAAATGAATGTGAATACAATCCTATTTATCATGGTCATAAAAATGTATACAATAAAAAAAGTATAAATCACTTGTTTTTCTAAATAAACACTGTCCAGCAGCAACACCAGCACGTAAAGTGACAGCAGGAATCTGCATCTTTAAAGGAGAAGTCCACTTCCATAACAACAATTTACAAATAATTTACTCACCCCCTTGTCATCCAAGATGTTCATGTCTTTCTGTCTTCAGTCGTAAAGAAATTATGGTTTTTGCAGAAAGCATTTCAGGATTTTTTTTCCAAATAATGGACTTCAATGGTGCTCCAATTTTAAACAAAGCAAAGTGCATTTTAAAGGCAGCTTCAAATGGCTCTAAACGATCCCATCCGCGGAAGAAGGGTCTTATCTAGCGAAACTATCCGTCATTTTTTCGAAAAATAAAAATTTGTATACTTTTTAAGCCTAAAAGCTTGTGTAGCACTAGCTCTGGGATGCGTCCGTGACGCTTACGTTACGTACTATGGAATCACGTCTAAGTTCATTGTCTGTGTACTCCAGCTCAAAAAGGTAAGATATGGCGAAAATTTCATCTCATTTTCTCCTACAACTTCAGAATTGTCCAACATCGTTGTACCTTTTTGTTTGTAAACAGCGTTTGACTTTTTACTTCCACTACCTTAGTCTTTGCCCGTTTGCTTTGTAAACACTGGGTCTGTCGTTCCACCTACGTTGCAAGTGACCTTTTGACGTGTTCCGCAGTACGTAGCGTTGTGGACGCGCATCCTAGAGCTAGTGCTACACAAGCTTTTGTGCCTAAAAAGTATACAAATTTTTATTTTTAGAAAAAAAATTACAGATCATTTCGCTAGATAAAACCCTTCTTCCACGGATGGGATCCTTTAGAGCCCTTTGAAGCTGTATTTAAACTGCATTTTGCAAGTTCAAAATCGGGGCATCATTGAAGTCCATTATATGGAGAAAAATACTGAAATGCTTTCCTCAAAAACCATAATTTCTTTACGACTGAAGACAAAGACATGAGAAGTGGAATCCTCTTTTAAAGGTGTCATCGGATGCAAAACTCGCTTTTACATGTTGTTTGAACATAAATGTGTGTTGGCAGTGTGTGTACAAATCTACCCTATAATGATAAAAATCCACCAGTGGTATTTTTGTAGTCTTTATAAGTAATATCCCCTTTTTTCAAATAAGGCTATTCTCAGCTTCTAGTTTGTGTGACGTCACACCGACA
>JAHKKF010515452.1:14591-39426 GCA_019740295.1 Labeo calbasu
GCGATTGAGGTGTTGTGTTGCTGGATGTAATAATGAACATAGTGGTCGTCATTTACTCCCAACATCTGAGCCGCTGAAGATGCAGTGGATTACATTTGAATTGATTGCATTTATAGGAACAACACCTTAGAATGAGATAATTTTTCCTTTTCGAGATCATCTCGAAATCCTTTTCGAGATCAGATGGTGAACCTGCAAGTGCTGCCCCTGGAGGAGGCAGACCCAGCCTTTGCACTGCTGTGTCCCTTGCGCATTTACGTGGAACACACGTACTGCTGTAGACGCTCCGAGCAGCTCTTTGTTTGCTTAGGTTGGCTCATTGGGTAGTGGATGCCATCACCTTGGCGTACCAGTGCCAAGGTGAGCCGTGCCCTCTGGGAAGTGAGAGCTCACTCCACCTGGAGAGTTGCCACCCCCTGGGCGTTGGCGCACGGCGCCTCTCTGCAGAGCTGTGGGCTGGGTGACACCTAATATCTTCGTGAGATTTTAAAATCTTCCCGTAGAGCCTGTGTTCTCCCGTGTTTTGGGTAATATCAGGTAATTGCGGGAGGCCGGCTCGTTGTTGGCTTGCAGTTTTATTCCCTCTGGATCCGTGCGTTTTTTTCCAGCTGTTCCCTATTGGTGAACTCTGGGTCCTCCATTGCCCCGCAGTTCGGAAAAGACGGACTAGTTTGGTACTGCATCTGGTAGTGGGTTGCCATCTTCCCCTCCGGTCTTGGCTTTCATGTTCTAGTATTCCCACGGTTTATTCCCACTGTGTTCCCCTTCCCTTAATTTTTCCAATTTTTTCCACATGACCTTACATTCTGTCATTGTGCTCCACCCCCCAACGATTGCTTCAGAACCTAACGTCTACGTTTCCTCCTTCAGGGTTAGGGTTACATACCTAACCAAGACGTTGATTTTATACTCTGCATTGAAATGTTTTTCCTCCTTTCGTTGGGTCATCTCCCTAACCATTAGCCGTGGCCTAATGGTTAGGGAGTTGGGCTTGTAACGGAAAGTTTGCGGTTTCGAGTCCTAGGTCCGGCAGGGATTGAAGGTGGGGGGAGTGAATAACCAGCGCTCTCTCCAACCTCAATACCACAACTGCGGTGAGTCCCTTGAGCAAGGTACCGAACCCCCAACTGCTGTGCACTTGGATGGGTTAAATGCAGAGCACAAATTCCGAGTATGGGTCACCATACTTGGCCACACGTCACATCCTGTCCTTTCCTTTCTTTTTTTTGTTCAACACCCTCAAAAGGTTTTCTGGTACAACACACTTTAAACTAAGGGATAAGGCTGCCAGCTGTGTCTCTAGGAACTTTTTGTGTCCTGGAAATCTTCATGTAGTCTTGGATTTTCTAATATAATAAAACTATTTCTTCTCTGTAGCTTTTATGAGAGCTCTGTTGACTTTATTGACTTTATGACTGTTGCCATATTTTGCTGCTCAAAAAATTTGTATGTTAAAACAGTAATGTTAAATAATTGTGAAATACCTGTGTTATTAAAAAAAAAAAAAAAAAAAAAAAAAAATCACTTGAATCTTGTAATTGGAAAGTCTTAAAAAATGTGGAAATTATAAACTTTTGCGAGGACAAAGCAGTGGTCCAATAGGCATAGTGACAGATCAGTCTACTGTCCCTTTTCACACTGGCCTCTAGATATCAGACTGTCATTACCTGACCCGGTCACAATCAAATATATTTTAACTTTGTTTGCCAGCATAAAGGTAAAGTATGCATTTCTTTGTAAATTTAACTTTTTGAAAACGATGGTAATGAGGGGAAAAAGATTGAAAGATTTATTATCCTGTGGCTCCCTCTAGTGGACAGCAATTGTCTAGAGTAGAGTCTATACTAAATTTTTGATAATTATTTATACCAAAACTGTAAGTCTCATCAACTAGAAAATATACATCTGCAAACTACAGATCAGGTCCAAGGTCTCTGTCGAGTTTGCATGGCGCTTGGAGCATTAAAGCCCTAGGAGGAGATACAGTACAGCTCAAAATAGCTAATAACTTGACTAATATTACAGTGGAGATTCAAAGAATGCGGGAAAAGGGGAAAGATAACATAGATACTGTGTATGTGTGTGTACAGCAGTAAACAGAATACAATGTTTGTATCTCGTTTCAGATGATGAGAGAAATGAGAACTCCTGGCCAGCCCTGTGGACTGAAAGTTGGGCTGGGAATTTAAAAGCAGGCACTCCTAAATGTGCATTGAAAATTGCCAGCTAATAAAGCCTGTGCTCCAGGAACCATATTCACATAAGATCTGAGGATGAATGTAGCTATGAAAGTAAAATGATGCCTAAAAGATTTGCATATGCAGGGAATGATTTGTGGAAGTGTACATACATAAGATAGCACACATAAATTAAATTTACATGCACAAGAGAAGATTTGTAAGGTGTAAAATGGATTTTAAGCGCAAAAAAAAAAAAAGATTTGGAGCATTTTACTGTTATTCGTAAGTGTAATCCATGTATTGTGAAAATGCACCTTCATGCTAACACAAAATAAATATGATCTGTATTTTTCTGACTTCCATTTTTCAGTACTTACACTTTTGGAATGTCTTTTTTTTTTTTTGTGCGCCCAAATACGGACAAAAGCACTGTGTGAACAGCAATTTGCAAGTGAAAACAACAGTTTAAAGAGGAGCAAAATGGATTAAGAGTGTAGAACCATCTGTATGTGCAAATGTCTAAATGACTTGTGCACGTAGGGCAAGAAGTTCCCGAAATGAACTGACATGTAACGTTCTGTTTTTCCTTTAACTGCACAATGTTGCCACGATTCCCTTACTCACCGAGTTTTGCAAGCACGAGGGGAAGGCGGGCTACCTTCTTCTTGTAGCCAATCAAATAAGTTCTCGCTAACTCTTGATGTACTGTTATCTGATTGGTTCAAATAAATACGCCCGCTGCCAAAAGACATCAATCTTTGTTTGGTTCAGCATCATTCTTGCTGCCGGAAAATTACTTTTAATGCACACATGCGTACATACACACATACATGCATACGTACATAAATCTGCCATTCAGAATTTTAAGATGGTGTTAACGTTGTTGGATTATCTTGTCATTACATTTAAATTTCCTATAGCAATCTGCTTACACCACTGGATTGATGTTAAACTTTATGAGTACTGTTAATCTAACAACGCTCAGCACTAATGTATTAGAGTGCTATGTTTTGGCAAAAAAACATTTTTACTATGCAATAAAGCTATGAACCTGAATTTGTCAATCCCTGATTGATTTCTGGTGCAGTTTTTGAGACCATGCCTCTGTTCATGGTGTACTCATACTTTTGTGTGACTGATCATGCTATTATATATAGCTAGTATTAGTAAAAAAAAAAAAATTTTAATCTTTGACCAGATTTGACTAATGCAAAAAACGGACACTTCAAATTAACATAAAAAAAAAAAAAAACTTTCACAGAAAGTTTTTAATAATGTTTAAATAAATATCCAAATGGAAGTAATTAAGTGGGAATCCAAAGTTCCCAGCAACTAGGGAAGATGTGTTTATATTATTATATATAGGGCTATACAGCCATCTAGTGGTTACAATATGATATTGCAGATGATAAATGCTGAATAAGTTAGAGATAAGTATTTAGTACCTTAAAATCCTCTTAAATCACAACATGTTACAGGAAAAATACATATTACTGAGAAATAAGCAAAATACAAAAAATAAAAAAAAAACCTGAAATCACCCTTGATCAGTAGACTGGTGAAATTATACATGTAGTTAAGATACTAAACTACTAGCATTTGGCCTGCTGAGAAAGAGGAGGATAAAAAGGATACATACACTGAATACACAGAATTTCTATTTCTTCAGATTCAAGTAATGTTATAGTAATGGCATAGTAAAAAGTATTTTTTTGTTTGTTTTTGTTAGTGTGTGTGTGTGCTGTTACGGAGTGAAGGCGACGTGAGGCGTACGAATCTAAATGCAAGCTTTTATTCAAAGACATGGTCATACACAGGCAGGATCGAACATCAGCAAACAGGTATACTGAGGGAAAGACACAAGAGCAGTCCAGTAAACAGGCGAGGGTCGATCGACGATTAAAGGTAGCAGTGTAGCAGGTTTTCAACAGCGATGTTAGCTTCAAGTATCTTGGGTCCTAGCATCTCCCAAAGTTCTCCATAGCTTCAGCATAGCTATTTCCCAATAGCTTTATACCTAAAGACAAATGGCTAGAAACAACAGATATTATCAGGACCTCCCCTGAGTTCAAGAGAAATGCTGTTCCTGTTATTGTAAATGTATGTACCATTTGGTTTACACCTTTACAGAAACAGTTCCTGTTGACTGCATTTGAGGCACAGTCACAACGTAAATGCATCTGACTAAAGTTATACATAATCTTTCAATCCCCCCTTTGATCATTTTTAATCACAAAACATACTTTTCAGTAATCATGAATGCAGCATGCTGCATACAGGCTCCTTTACTTGAGGTGACAGAATAAGAGTTTATGGTGAAGTTCTCTTAATTGCCTAAGTCCTTATTTATTTTGACATTGTGATCACGTGGAAGTGGCCAGTGCAGTGCAGTCTAAGCGTTGGATGTTTTTGGTCATCCTCTGGAACGCTGGAACACCTGCAATCACACACAAGAGAAAAGGGAAACATATCTTTCCAAAGAAAGGATTTTAAACAAATCATGCCTAACTGCCAATAAACTGTCCCTGTTTGATGTTGGAAGGACACTACAGTATTTATCAGTGGTGAAATGTTCATGTCTTCGTCCTCAGGTGACAAGCTAGAGCCTCAAATCTCTAGTCCTGCCATATCTGGACTCTGAAAAACACTACTGCCTTTTATCCATCATCTCTAAGCAAATTCACATCAGTCCACTCATTGTTTTTCCCACGGCTTAACTGCTGGATCAAATACTGGGAAATCCTGAAGTGACCTATGAGATTTTTAAATCTTTACTATACCATGGCCCCTCTTTGGAGGTGCCATAACTTCATTCTTGGCATTGTGTACTGCCAGGCTGAGTCTTTCATCAGTTTGGACAAGGCTGTCAGATTTTCACTGAACATGGGCTGGCCTTGGACATGTTTAAAAGGGCATAGTCAATTTTCCTTCTGGTTTTCCTTAATGCATTGGTTGTCATCATGCAGTTTTGCTCCATCTTCCATTAACAATGATGACCGTTTTCTGGATACTTCAGTTTGAATCTGTTTACTATGCAAAACTGTACGTCTTGCTGAAGTTGTCTTAATGCACTGTATGTGCACCTCTCTCCTTTATGGCTTGATTAGCAGCACTGCCTACTAGGATATCATCTTTGGCTTCAAATGTTGAAGTTTCTGTGTATGCTTTTCCCTTTTGTATGGTGTCTTCACTTGTCTTGCTTGTACATGTCTGGCAATTCTTTTGACCATTTGTCAACTTATTCTGGAGTAGCTGGCCTGGTATGTTCTGTATGGGACATTTTTCTTTACCAACTTTTTTACAGTGCGAGTTTGTGGTTCACCATTCTCCTCAAACTCTTCCTCATTGTCAATTTCAGCTTCAGTCCATCTGTTCTTGACGATTACAGGAGCAAGTCTAACCTTTGTGTTCCTCGTATCAGCATGTTTGTTAATGTCTTTATTGCTGTCATCAGGGCTGCTTTAAGATTTTGAATCCAGTCATTTGGAGAGCGAATTCAGCAACTTGTCATTCTCATGATGAGAATGACAGTCGTTCTTTGTCCTCTTTTACATTCTGCAATTGTTCAGCCAGTGCTCGAACCTTTGCTTTCTCTGCTTTGATCTCACGTTGTAATTTGTCAATCTCACACTTCTGCAGATGCTGTACAATTTGTTTGACCAAAATCACAGACAGTCCATCTTTCTTGGTGTTTGTCCATAAGTGCTGCATCTTTCCATAAGCCCTTTTAATGTCCGGCAAGGCCCATTGTCCACTCTCTGAGTGCTTAATGGTGTACCTCTGGCACATTTCATCATGGCACTTTCTCAGTCCCAGCCTATTGTCCAAATACAGATTCATATTGTCCAACATCTGATCAATTGTGACATTTAGAGGTTCTGTTCCATGCTTTCTATTGTTGGTCTCAGCACAGAGCCATAACAATTGTTTCGTGAAAACTAAGCCATGGCAAGTACAGGAAAAGTGCCCTCAGAGGTGTGAAAACAGAACAAAAGGTGTTAGAGCTGTTAAAGGTATTTATTCAGATTTAAATTCACAGCAATCTTTTAAACTGTCCATTTCAGTTACACAGACAAATCATTAGTTTGATAACTCAGCTTAGTTTTCAGTACTACATACAAAACAAAACATTCACTTTCACTAATTTTCCTTGTTTCATTTCTGAAAAATCCTGAGTGATAAGACTTGTCTTGACTTGATAAGACAGAGTCCTAGCTCAGAAGGCTGAATTTGCTTCAAATGTGTCCCTTAGACAATTTACTTTAGATCTTTATGTATCTTTCAAAAGAAGGTAAACAAACTTGTTTCATGCCTTTATGCCATCTTCTTTTAACCCAGTTACTTTTCAAAACTAAAAAAGTGGCTACTGAACTAGCAGTCAAGAATTCACAATTCTTGCAGCAACATGAGTCCCAATGTTTTCTACGGCTCCTACAGTCTCTGAACGAATGGACTAAATTGTTGTTGTTGTTTTGTTTTTTTTACACCATTCCTACAGATAAAAAGAGAAAGGACCAAGCCTCTGCTTCTACAATCTCTTTATGAAAGGACCAAATTGTTTCTTAAACAATTCCTACAGATAAAAAGAGAAAGGACCAAGCCTTTGCTTCTACAATCTCTTTATGAACGGACCAGATTGTTTCTTTAACAGTTCCTACAGACTCCAGAGAACAGAGCTAAGCCTAGAATTCCATATCTATGGCTCCTACAGACTCATGAGAACGGACTAAACCTCTTTCTTAAATAATTCTTACAGACTCAAGAGAACAGGTCCAAGCTATAAACACTATTTCTATAGCTCCTACAGTCTCAGGAGAACAAAACAAATCATTTAAAAAGTTCCTACAGACTCAAGAGAAAGGTCTAAGCCAAAAAATTCTTTAACCTTGCTATACTGATTATTATGGCTACAATACATACATCAAATAATCTGCTTACTTATGAAAGAGTGTTCTTTAAGTGTTCTTTTAGAGAGCTGAAAAATTTCACTCACCAAATTAGGGTCTTTGAGATGGGATCCAGTTGATTCAAATAACTTGTGTCCACAGATGCAGTCTGTTGCTCTTCAACACAAAAACTGTAGAATCTCTAAGACTTTTCTGTTCACTTTTTGTTGAAGTTGATGAGATCTTGTCTTCTTAGTCTCTCCTGGCTGGCTCACCAAATTGTTCGATTTTGCTGTATTTGGCTGAGCAGTGGTTTGGGTGGCTCGCCAATGTATTAAATTTCTCTAATATGTAAAATAAGTAAGCTTGACCAGAGGTCTTGTGGGGAGAAGCATTTATTGAAGGTAGCAGTGTAGTTTTATACTTTATACCTAAAGACAAATGGCTAGAAACAATAGATACTGTCAGGATGTCCTGCTGGGGATCCTGCAATCTACAAGACGATCCCGAGAAATGTTCCTTTGTTATTCTAAATGTATGGACCATTTGGTTTCCACCTTTACAAAGACAGTTCTTGTTGACTGCATTTGAGGCACAGTCACAATGTAAATGCATTTGACTAAAGTTATACATAATCTTTCAACTGGCTGAGTTAGATGATTAACACTAAACACTAGAAAATCAGTCCAGTCTCCCCAGCTATAAATGTCATTGGCTGTTAAAGTCTTGTGTTGCTTATAATAAATTGACATGTTGATATCACATAAGCAGTCTTTCAGAATGCTCTCAGTTACATGTATGTTGATGCATACTGGATGCATTAGTGAGTGTGGTGGTTCTTACAAGGTGTCGCTTTGGGACGGGTGAGTTTGAGGCTGGGAGCGAAAAGTTACAGTATACTCACTACAAAATTCTAAACTATACCACTGGTGAGGGTTAAAGCAGAGACTTACGGTAAGTCCTCCAAACGAGATGCCTCATGTTGGGGATTCAGTAGATCATAGCCAGTCTCATTGTAGATTTCCAGGTAAGATATGTGGGTTGTATAGACCATACTGCTGTCCTGCAAATAGATGTACAACTAACTGAATAAGGTAAATACCAGGGAAAATCAAAACAGTCCAAGTTTACCAGTTAAATCTTGATTCTAGCCACGATTACTTGTTCATCAACATTTTTTTTTTCATTTTACTGAATGCATGCATGTCTACTGACCTTGCTGAAATGCTGATAAAGGTAAGAAAGAGTTCTTGGGATGATCCCTCGGTCACTGTAGTGCTCTGCACCTCCAGTGATTGTAAAGGTCTTCCCACTTCCGGTCTGGCCATAGGCAAAGATGGTGCCATTGTAACCTGCCAGCACACTATCAAAAGGTGCAAGGTTAACAATGACCTAAAGGACATTTGTGTGCTATGTTTGTCACTATGATTGTTGACGATGGTTATATAAAGTATTATTGCTTGATAGATGATTGCTTAAAGGGGTCATCGGAATGCCCATTTTCCACAAGTTGATATGATTCTTTAGGGTCTTAATGAAAAGTCTAAAACATGTTTTGGTTAAAATATCTCAATGGTAGTGTAAATAACACCTTTTTTACCTTGCTAAAATCAGGCGCAAAAATAGACACATTTATGTAGGTGCATTCCTTTCACAAACAAACGTAATCCATTGCATCTTCAGCGGTTTAGATGTCAGGAGTAAATGACGACCACTATTTTAATTATTACATCCAGCACCACAACACCTCAATCGCTCAATCGGAGATATTCTTGTCTAACTTACATCCCTGCTATGGCATCGAAACAATGAAGGTCGGACTGTTACAGATGATTTAGGTGGGTCTGAGGTAAGACGCTCATGTCAATCAACTATCGTGGGAGTGGCCTCTGTCGGTGTGATGCCACACTGACAGGTATCTGAGAATGGCTCGATTTGAAGAAGATAATTAAAAACCACTGCATTGATTTTTATCATTATAGGGTAAATGTGTACATACACTGCCAACACACATTAATGTTCAAACAACATGTAAAAGTGAACTTTGCATCTGATGACCCCTTTAATAGATGTAACTGTAATAAAAAGCTTTAAATTACACTTAAAATGACATTTGGCTTTATAATTTTTTTAATCTATTATTCTGAATAGAATAAGAGCATTGTTGACATGGTGGTCCAGAACAACACCACCAACCATAAAGGAAGAGGCCTGTGGTGATGTTGAGACAGGAGCTTATCCAGCATGAATTCTATTTATTTATTTATTTATTTATTTATAATTATTTTTAGGATACCAGAGCATTAACTAAAGCAGTTCTGCCAAGAAGAGGGGGCAGAGTGGACAGATCTCTAGTTATCAGAAGCGTTTGTTTTCAGATTTTGTTGCTAAAGGTGGCACAACCAGATTTTAATTAGATTGTTTTTAATTAGGTTTTATAGTATATGATTTTATAGTTTTACAGTTTTTCCTCAATCGCTTTGGTGCATTTCTCAGAGCAGAAATAAAATTCCATATTATCTAGTCACTTGTGCACATCATAAAAGCAGTTTCTCATTCTTCTGAACAAGTTGCAATTGCTTTGGTACATTCATGCAATTGACTATGTACATTTGTCTGTGCTTTCCTATATTATCAGTTGTTAATGTCATGTTGCTCAAAATGTATTATATGGCTCTCTGTGCAATAGTCTTACCCCTCAAAACATCTAGTCATTAGTTCATTGTATCAGTTGTTAAATGCAAAATGGTCTAGTTGCCCAAGACTAGCTTCCCACTGAAGCTAAGCAGGGCTGAGCCTGGTCAGTACCTGGATGGGAGACCACCTGGGAAAACTAGGTTGCTGTTGGAAGAGGTGTTAGTGAGGCCAGCAGGGGGTGCTCACCCTGTGGTCTATGTGGGTCCTAATGTCCCAGTGTAGTGATGGGGGACACTATACAGTAAAAAGCACCATCATTTGGATGAGACGTTAAATCGAGGTCCTGACTCTCTGTAGTCATTAAAAATCCCATGGCACTTCTCGTAAAGAGTAGGGGTGTATCCCCGGTGTCCTGGCCAAATTCCCTCCTCTGGTGTTTGTCAGTCATGGCCTCCTAATAATCCCCATTCACTGAATTGGCTGTATCACGCTCTCTCCTCTCCACCTGTAGCTGGTGTGTGATGCTTGCACTGGCGCCGTTGTCCTGTGACTGCCATCGCATCATCCAAGTGGATGCTGCACACTGGTGGTGGTTGAGGAGAGATCCCCCCATATAATTTAAAGCGCTTTGGGTGTATAGCAATACACAGTGAAAGCGCTATATAAATGCGATCATTCATTCATTCATTCATAGAAACTTCTCAATGGGTCCTGCACACTGTAGAGGAGGCTACAGAATCCAGTTGGGTTCTAATCCGCCTCCATCCCACGGGGTTATTCCCACTCCGGTGGGCCCCGAGCAGGCTCTGGTCATGGAACAAGAAGTAACACTCTCTTGAGGAAGGAGGCCATTGAGGTGGTCCCTCCTCTCGACAGAGAGTCCGGGTTCTACAGCCAGTACTTCATCGATCCGAAGAAGGATGGGGGATGGTGTCCTATTTTAGATCTGCGTCAGCTGAACTGTGCCGCAGATGCGCCTCAAGTTCAGGATGCTGACGCTCAAGCAGGTTGTATCTCAAATCATGTTCGAGGAATGGTTTGTCACAATAGATCTAAGGATGCACAGTTCCTCATTTCCATCCTTCCTCAACACAGGAGATTTGCTTTGGGGCACAACTCATAGCCTCCGGTCTCTCAACTGAGGTTGTTGAGACCCTCCTCCAGTCCAGAGCTCCCTCCACGAGGAAACTGTACACCTTGAAACGGAAGCTTTTCACTTCTTGGTGCGGAGACCACCAGCTCGGCCCAGGTAACTGCCCCATTGGTACAGTGCTGGAGTTCCTGCAGGCCCATCTCTCCACAAGGTTGACCCACTCCACCCTGGAGGTCTACATGGTGGCCATTGCGGCTTGCCAAGTCCCTCTCGGTGGTCTTTCTGTGGGCAGAGACCCCCTTGTGACACTGAGGCTTCTGGCCAGGTGTAGCTATGAAGTGGTGGATCAGGATGCTATTCCATAAACTTGAGTCCTCTGATCTCCCCCTCTCTGAGTCATACTTCTGGCATCCCTGCGAGCGCTTCCTTCTCTCTACCAGAAGCTGCCAGCTGCTTTCACCGCACATGCTTTATAGCTTCCTGGCCTCTACGTCACCCCGCCCATGACATCTTGCTTCTCTGTTGGACCTATTACACACGTGTTTCAGTGCGTGGTTACACTGAAGGCTTTCCAAATGTGTTTTGACACAGCGTCTCGTTCCCTCGGAGAACCATGGTTACATATGTAACCTGGAGACGTTTTTGCCAACCCAAAATGGCAGACAACCGAAAGACTACACCATATTGTACTAATATTGTTCACTAGAGGGAATAAAAGGAAGGATAAGAAATCTACTGAGATTTCTATTGAGATGAAGAATGTAAGTGTTGTCCAAATCAGGAAGGCACAGGACAACACATTTTTTACATATTGTATTTAAAATCTGTTAAATGGTTCAAAAGATTAACCAGCAAAATATTCATTATAGTTTCATAAAGTTTAACAAAGGCTAATAAAGGCTAAAACAATCTAGGAGCCGATTTTAATGCAATTATATATTTGTCCATTGGGTGGCACTGGAAATGGTATATCAGGGCAGTTGGTTAATGAGACAACAGGTGTGTATTGGTAGTGGGGAAGCACAGTTTTTGACCATGCTGGATCGTTTCATTTTTAGATTGTGGTTTGTCATGCTGATTTATTGGATTATATGTTTTGGACTGAGTTGAATCTACAAGGTATGGAATTTTGTATTCTGCAAACTAGACAAAATGACACCACAGAAGGCTAACTGGAAGCAATGTTTATTCACTGGAGCACAATAAAGAAAGACACTCTTTGCATTTTACATCGGTTTTCATTTACATCGACTTTATTTTGTAAGCGTCAATTACTTGCTCGCTCTTATAACCAATACTAGCGTCTTAATGGAAGCCGCTACACAACCTAAAGCCACTTTTCCAGTATCGGGCCGAACCGTTCTCTTATCTTACAGTTTTTCTCGGTCTCTTTGGTGCATTTCTTGAATCATCCTTAAAGTTTGTAAAGTAGTATGTGCATTTCCCAAAACAATTTGTACAAACACCACCACACAATGGATTACCTTGTAACCGCCCCACTAAGCACTCCCAGAAGGGCAAATTACAAATAAATTTATAAGGGAGGTCTCCACTGACTATACTTGGTCTAACCAGAACCAGAACCGTACAAACCATGAGGCTGACCACAGAAATAGTTTCAAAGAAGTATTTATAAGTGTTGCTTCACAAAACACCCATCATAAAAACATCAACAACAAGGGAAAGAGTCAATTGCACATACGTTTTTCTTTGATTTCTGACAGAGAAAGAATTACTTAAGAAAAAAAAGCTTATATGTTCTTTATCCACTAAGTTTTGCATTATCCTTGGAGTCAATTGTCCCTTGGTAAAGATGATAATAATGAGTTGTCACAGAGATGAGCAAATGTTCCCGAAGTTCCCTTCCTAGTACGAGTTCCAGTTAGAGTTGCATGAGGGTTCCCAGGCTCCACATTAGAGCACGTTGAAAAATCCTTGCCAACAATCACCAATCAGTTATTCAATGATGATACTGGCACGAGTCTCCAACATCCAAATGATGAGCAGTGAAACATTAGCAATGGAGTAGGTCTCAGAGAAGTAGGTATCAAGATGATCAAAATTGTAGACGAGGAAAAGAAAGAGTCCTACACTAACCAAAATTATTAAAGCAACATTTTTGTTTTTGCCCCCATTTTTCATGAGCTGAACTCAAAGATTTAAGACTTTTTCTCTGTACACAAAAGGCCTATTTCTTTCAAATATTGTTCACAAATCTTTCTAAATCTTTTTTAGTGAGCACTTCTCCTTAATAGGTGGATAATCCATCCACCTCACAGGTGTGGCAAATCAAGATGCTGATTAGACAGCATGATTACTGCACAGGTGTGCCTTAGGCTGGCCACAATAAAAGGTCACTCTAAAATGTGTAGTTTTACTGTATTGGCCAGACGCCATCGAATGTGAGCATTTGCCCACTCTAGTCAGTTACGACGACAAACTGCAGTCAGGTCGAGAACCCGATGAGGACGACAAGCATGCAGATGAGCTTCCCTAAGAAGTGTTGCGTTTTGGTCAGTGTATATAGACACATACAGGTTAAAATTAGCACCAAACACCATCACATTTAAATAACCCAAATATAACATAAACCACCAAATACAAATTAAATGCAATGTCAACAACATCACTTACTAGGCTGAGCTTAAAACAATAGTTTCCCAACCCAGACTGTACACATGAAGTTAGCATCAGAGGAAGTCATGCTTCCCTCAAACCAAACATATTCTTGCTCTGTTTTCCCCTAACTTTAATCCCAGAGGAGCAGTACTTCAGAGAGCCCCCTGGAGCATGGAAGAAGTACTACTGCTAGAAAACCATAGTAACTGCACTATGGGCAGTTACAACCTGCAAAAGCTTGTTACTTACTCAAAACCTTTAGTTCACCTCTCAAAAGTATTTACATCAATGAACATATCAGTGCCACCAGAATGAAAAAAGTCCTTGTGTCATTGTTCACAAACAAGATAGTTAAAATGTTGTCAATATAACAGTGCACTCTGTTAGTATTACCTGATGTAAACTATGGCAACAGTTTGGATGACAGTTACTGTATGTGGGGATGTTGATTGAAAGAGACTGGATAGTCATTGTGATATAGAAAAGAAAAAGAAATATGGGTGAAAATACAAAATTAGAAAGGCAAACACAGGAATCACCCCTTAGCCAGAACTTTGCTTTTGCATGTAGTACAGTATGAGGAATTTCAGAACTGGTTTATCATTGGTTGATCTACATTCTCTTCTTTAGTAAAAGTCAAGATTCACCTGCACAATCCCTTGCAAATTTACAAAAAGACTAATAAAAAGGTGTAGAAAATATGCTTGACAGCTTATGACAACCAACCATTTTGCATTTAATGACTTATACAATGAACTAATGACTAGATGTTTTGGGGGGTAAGACTATTGCACAGAAAACTATATAATACACTTTGAGCAACATGACATTAGTAACTGATAATGTAGGAAAACACAGACAAATGGACATACTCAATTGCATGCATGTACCAAAGCAATCACAACTTGTTCAAAATAATGAGAAACTGGTTTTATGATGTGCACAAGTGACTTGGACTGGTTGAACACGCAGTTTTGAGAATTTAATTTCTGATCTGAGAAATGCACCAAAGCGACTGAGAAAAACTGTAAACTATTCAACTTGATAGTGGAAAAGCGGCTTAAGTTTAATCAATGAAATCTGTGATCTCCAAAATACCTTCATATTTATTTATATATCGTATTTTCAGAAAATATTAGTCAAATTCTTTCAGTGGTAAGATTCACATGAAAAATGCAGGGAAATAGTTAGGCTGACAGAGAAAATTTCAAAATTAGAGACACGCATCTAAACTTTAATTGAAGACAGTAAGAATGTGAGGGCCTTAGATACAGCTTTGGATGCGACTAGTTCAGTGAATCATATACATTGTTCGGTTCTAGAGCCTGTGCAGTAGGGCAGCTGGGTGACTGGTGTCGCTCTTCGCTCTAAGACTATGGCACATAGTTCATACTTGACTAACTGGGGCCAAGGTCAGGAAGCAGACAGACTGGCTAAACCGACCTGCCTCACATCACAGAAGTCAACTAATTCTCAGCACATAGAGACTTTCTCACCTAGTTATCACACTATAGAGACTGTGTCTGTTCCCCCAACTAGAAAATACAAAAAAAATGTCCAAACCAATTTAAGTGTAACAATTTAATTGATGTTCAACAAAAAACAAACAAACAAAAAACAGATATAATTGTCACGGTTGTGTGTAGAATAAGACGAACGAAGATTAAATAAAATGAAAAGTCTTTAATAAACTCCACAAAAGGTACATCCAGACAGGTAGGGCAGGGAAACGCACACCAACAGAACTTTAAGATCCGACGAACAACACTAAACTGAATCCAACTTATAAAGTTGTGCTAATGATACAAGGACAGGTGTGGGTGATTAACCAATAATGACTTAAAAAGGAACGGAACAGGAAAGACCATATATGGGCACAGAGGGGAGAAACCAACATAAACAGTCCACAGGGGTGTGACAATAATACAGATAAACAAATGATAAAGCTTGGCTTATTGAATATTAGATCCCTTTCTACGAAACACTTTTTGTAAATGATATGATCACCGATCATAATCTAGATGTGCTTTGTTTGACAGAAACCTGGCTAAAATCAGATGATTATGTTACTTTTAATGAGTGTACCCCCCAAGATTACATGTCTAAATGGTAAAGGGGGAGGTGTTGCTACAGTTTATAGCAATATCTTCAGTATTTCTCAGAGGTCAGGTTTCAATTATAATTCGACTGAAGTAATGGTGCTTCATATAACATTATCCAGAGAAACAAGTGCTAATTGTAAATCCCCCGTGATGTTTTTGCTGGCTACTGTATACAGGCCACCAGGGCACCATACAGACTTTATTAAAGAACTTGCTGATTTTCTATTTGAGTTAGTGCTGGCTGCAGATAAAGTCCTAGTTGTTGGTGATTTTAATATACAAGATTCATTGGGATCAGCATTTATAGACATTCTAAACTCTATTGGGACCTACTCATTGTCGAAATCATACTCTAGATTTAATACTGTCACATGGAATTGATGTTGATGGTGTTGAAATTCATTATCTAGTTTTGTGCACATTCTATAGCTAAAGTTGTAAATTCAACTCCTTGTTACAAATATCGTAGAACCATCACCTCTACCACAAAAGACTGCTTTGTAAATAATTGTCCTGACTTATCTCAATTCCTCAGCATATCCAATAGCTCAGAACAACTTGATGATGTAACAGAAACTCTCTCCTTTCTAGCACTTTAGATGTGGTTGCTCCTTTACGCTTAAGGAAGATAAAGGATAACAGTCCAAAACTGTGGTATAATGAGCACACTCCTGCCCTAAAGAGAGCAGCCTGAAAAATGGAGCGCAGCTGGAGGAAAACAAAACTAGAGGTATTTCGTATTGCTTGGTGGAAAAATACTTTCTCCTACAGAAGAACCTTAAAAACTGCTAGATCTGCTTACTTTACATCTCTTTTAGAAGAAAACAAGCACAACCCCAAGTATTTATTCAATACAGTGGCTAAATTAACAAAAAATATAACATCATCAGGTGTAAACATTACCCAGCAGCACAGTACTAAAGACTTTATGAACTATTTCACTTCGAACATCGAAACTACTAGAGATAAAATTGTAACCATGTAGCCGTCAGCCACAGTATCGCATCAGACATTGTGCTATAGATCCCCTGAGGAACAATTCCACTCATTCTCTTCTATTGGAAATGAAGAATTGTATACACTTGTTAAATCATTAGTTACAAATGACCTGCTCCTATCATCCGATCGTGGTTGTATCTCTCTATTAGTGCTACTGGATCTCAGTGCCACGTTTGACACTATCAGCCACAACATTTTTTTGAATAGACTAGAAAATGATGTTGGCATTAAAGGAAGTGTACTGGCATGGTTCAAATCGTACTTATCTGATCGCCATCAGTTTGTGGCAGTGAATAAAGAGGTATCATATCGATCACAAGTGCAGTATGGAGTACCTCAAGGCTCAATACTACGCCCGTTACTTTTCATGCTTTACATGTTACCCTTGGGAGATATCATCAGGAAACATGGTGTTAGGCTTCACTGTTATGCTGATGATACTCAGCTCTATATTTCTTCACGACCCGATGAAACATACCAATTTGCAAAACTATCGGAATGCATAGTTGATATAAAAAACTGGATGACCAATAATTTCTTACTGCTAAATTCTGAAAAAAACAGTGGTGTTAATTATTGAACTGAAAACTTCTGTGTGTAATAACTTAGAATACTGTCTAATACTTGATGGCTGCTCTGTAAATTATTCGTCATGCTATTTGATAGCAATCTTTCCTTTGAAAAACATGTATCTACCATTTGTAAAACTGCATTTTTCCATCTTAAAAACATATTTAAATTATGACCTATGCTCCCAATATCAAATGCAGAAACGTTAATTTATGCGTTCATGACCTCGAGGCTAGATTGTTGTAATGCTGTCAACTGCAGGCGGGAGATCCTTTTCCTATTTAGCGCCCAAACTCTGGAACAATCTACTATCACTGTTCGGGATGCTCTCTGAGTAAATCTAGATTAAAGACCAATCTATTTAACCTGGCTTACACATAATACACCAATCGCATTTCTATAATTCAGATACGTTAAAGGATGGTTAGGCTGCATTAATTAAGTCAGCAGGAACCAGGAACACTTCCCATAACACCCAATGTACTTGTTACATCATTAGAAGAATGGCATCTATGCTAATATTAGTCTGTTTCATTCTTCTTCCGAGGTCACCGTTGTTACGGTTGCTGGTGCTGGATGGAAGACAGGATACAACGTACGGAACAAATCTTATTTTAATTACTTACAAGAGGAACAGGCAGGAACACAGAGCGATATCCACACACATTGAAACTCAAATGAACAATAAAGACCGACAGGGAACTCAGGATACAAACAGGCTTATAAAGGGTAACTAATAATGACAAACAGGTGAACCAGATAATCAGGAAGAAACCAAATTAAACAGAACAACAGGGGGAGACAATGGGAGAAACCAAAACAGAACAGTCCAGAAACTCAAGGAGACATGTAACAAATACATTATGACACATTTAACTAATAATTTATTTATTACTTAATCTATAAATCATATAGAATGTTCATTAGTCGCTGATGTAACAATCATTAATAAATGGTTTTGTTCATAATGAATTATACATTAACTTGTGATTATCTGTGCATTAACTAAGCATGAATTAATGCATATTTGTGCACCCGTTGTCAGACCTGTGTGTGCCAGTCAGACTGTTTGTGAGTGCTTTCCCAGTGTTACCCATATTTGGTCTTCCTGTTCCTGTCCTCGTTAGTCACGTCATTGTCTAATCATTGTCACCTGTCCTGTTCTTATTGGTCTGTTCTGTGTATTTAAGTTTGGTTGATCCCCAGTGTTTTGTCGGTGATTGTATTGTTAACTCTGTTTATGCTCGTCGTGGTTGCCGTTTGTTTCTATGTACACTTTGGATTATTATAATAAACTGCACTTATTGGATCTGCGCTCTCCTCCTGCTTCATCCCTCGCACACGATGACAACCGTGACAGAATCACCGACCTACAACATGAGCGCTGAGGAGGCTGTAATGCGATTGGGGCAAGGCGGCCGGAGCTTGGAACGGTATGTGGGGGAATTCCTAGAACTCGCCAACCAGCTAAGCTGGCACGACGCGGCTTTAGGCGTTTGTTTTCAGATAGGGTTGGACAAGGACACAATTCGTTGCGATCTTCCCCCTTGTGATTATCCCCTGATCGAACTGATTAATGTGGTCCTTTATTTAAACGGTTCTGATTTTTAAGTCGAAGAGTGCCACATGTCTAATCGTCCAACCCCCTCTGAAGCACGCCACGTCGTGTCAGGTATTGACACCTCGAGTACCCCCGCATGCCGCGCCAACGGTTCGGACCGCCTGCCCCGCAGCAAACGAACCCACCTGTTTCAAGGCTCCATCCCTGTCCTCAGCCCAGAACGGCCGCCTGCGGCCAGCTCTCGAACGCCGCCCACGGCTCACAAGAAGGCGGCAAAGAGAAAGCGCCGTAAAGACACAGTTGCGTTTTCCGAGTCAAGTCAAGTTATCCCTGCGTGCACGCAGTCCAGTCACGTTACAGCCGTGTTCACGGAGTCCAGTAACGTCACAGCTGCGTTTCCCGAGTCAAGTGAAGTGACAGCTGCGTTTCCGAAGCGAGTCTAGTTGCGGCTACGTGTCCTGAGCCAAGTCAAGTTGCGGCTGCGTCTCCTGAGTCTAGTCAGGTTGCAGCAGAGTTTCCTGAGTCAAGGCAAGTTTCCAAGTCCAGTCAAGTTACAGCTGCGTTTCCTAAGTCAAGTTTCCAAGTCCAGTCTAGTTGCAGCTGTGTTTCCTGAGTCAAGTCAAGTTTCCGAGTCTACTCCGGTCAGAGCTGCTCTTCCGAAGTCCAGTCAAGTTACAGCTATTGCTCCTGTGTCAAGTAAAGCTATAGCTGTATCCCCCAAATCGAACCAAGTCAAAGCTGCAGCTCCTGAGTCAAGCAAGGTCAAAGCTGCTCGTCTGTCCGCCCAGAGCCAAGTCACGTCTCGTCTGAACGCCCAAGGTCACGGCCCATCTTGATGGCCAGTGTGCTGGACCCACCACTAGCGTCAGTGCGGACGGCAAACATCTCAGTGGCGCCTGCGCCTCGTAACCCAACCATTAATGAGGTCCTGCCTCCTGCCGCTGCTCTTCCCTTAATGGCGGTTGCCATTTGGTGTGTGTGGGCTGTACACTGCGCTTCGGAAGTCACGTCCGTTCACAAGTCTGCTCTTGAGGTCACGTCTGTTCACAAGTCTGCTCTTGAGGTCTCGTCTGATCTCAAGTCAGCTCCAGAGGTCCCGTCCGATCTTAAGTCCGCTTCTGCCGGAGAAGCCGCGCCAATGCCTCCAAAGGTGTCAGCTTCGGCTGTAGAGCCTCATGTGGTGGCGGCGTTAATCTCTGAACTCTCTGCTTCTCCCCCTACTCTGTCTACCTCCTCTATCCCTGCTCTCCCCAGGTCCCTGTCCTTGACGCGGTTGCCCGCTCTGCCCTCCAGAGTCGGCGCCTCCTCCTGCACGCCCTCCAGAGTGCCCTCCAGAGCCGGAGCCGCCCGAACGCCCTTCTGCGTCAGCGTCTCCTAAGCCCGGCCTTCATGCGCTCTCCGGGGCTGGTAGGGCCCTAAGTTTCCCCAAGAAAATTTTGGGGGGGGGGCTACCCCCTCGATCAGCCATGGCCCCAAGGACTGTTTACTTGGCCATGGCTCCCTGAACTTCCTGACCCACCATGGCCACAAGGACTGTGTACTCGGCCATGGCTTCCCGAACTCCCGGACCCGCCATGGCCACAAGGACTGTGTACTCGGCCATGGCTTCCCGAACTCCCGGACCCACCATGGCCAAATGGACTGTGTGCTCGGCCATGGCTCCCTGAACTCCCTGACCCGCCATGGCCTAATGAACTCTGTGCTCCGCTGTGGCTCCCTGATCTGCCCTGGAGGTACGCCCCTATGTACCCTGTATCTGCCCGGCACGGACCTCCAGGGTGCCCACCCTCCCACCCTGGTGTGTTATGTTACAGCGCGAGTCGCGCCGTGAGGGAGGGGGGGGTAATGTCAGACCTGTGTGTGCCAGTCGGACTGTTTGTGAGTGCTTTCCTAGTGTTACCCATATTTGGTCTTCCTGTTCCTGTCCTCGTTAGTCACGTCATTGTCTAATCATTGTCACCTGTCCTGTTCTTATTGGTCTGTTCTGTGTATTTAAGTTTGGTTGATCCCCAGTGTTTTGTCGGTGATTGTATTGTTATTCTGTTTATGCTCGTCGTGGTTGCTGTTTCCCTGCCGTTACCCTGCCGTTTCCCTGCTGTTTGTTTCTATGTACACTTTGGATTATTATAATAAACTGCACTTATTGGATCTCCGCTCTCCTCCTGCTTCATCCCTCGCACACGACGACAACCGTGACACCCGTATTGTAAAGTGTTACCAAAAATGTATTAGCCAAAAGAGGTTCAGATAACAAAATGATTCAGATGACAATCCCTGCATTACATGTGCACTACCAGTCAAAAGTTTTTTTTTTTTTTTTTTTTTTTTTACCAGTTTTAGTTTTTAATGTTTTTAAACAAGTCTCTTCTGCTCACCAAGCCTGCATTTATTTTTATCCAGGGTACAACAAAAACAGTACATTTCTGAAATGTTTATTAAAAAAAATATACGGACTCCAAGCTTTTGAAGTGTGTATAATGTTACAAAAGCTTTTTTTTTTTTTTTTTTTTTCAAATAATTGCTGATATTTGGATCTATCTACTCTTCTAAGAATCCTGAAAAACATTTACTCAACTGTTTTTATTATTATTATTATTAATAATCAGCAATATTAGAATGATTTCAGAAGGATCATGTGACACTGAAAACTGGAGTAATGATGCTGAAAATTTTGCAATTTAAAAATATACATTTAAAATATACAAAATATACATTTTAAAATATACTCAAATATATATATTTAAAAATACTCAAATATTTATTAATTTATTTATTTTAAATAGTAAAATTATTTCAAAATTATTATTTTTGCTGTACTTTGGATCAAATAAATGCAGGCTTGGTGAACAGAAGATACTTCTTTAAAAAACATTTAAAATCTTACTGTTCAAAAACTTTTGATTAGTAGTGTAAATAAGAAATAACATGAATTTGTCCGTTTTAATGTGTTTGAAACGCAAAAGCCTTCCAAAGACAACATAATGCATGGTTAATTAACCCACCGAGTGATAATTAAACAAACATTAAAGGAGAAGTCCACTTCCAGAACAACAATTCACAAATAATGTACTCACCCCCTTGTCATCCAAGATGTTCATGTCTTTCTGTCTTCAGTCGTGAAGAAATTATGGTTTTTGAGGAAAACATCCAGATTTCATTGGTGCCCCGATTTTGAACTTCCAAAATGTAAACGATCCCAGCTGAGGAAGAAGGGTCTTATCTAGCAAAACGGTCATTTTTTTCAAAAAAAATTTTTTTTTTTATACATTTTAAGCACAAAAGCTCACGTAGCACAGGCTCTGGGATGCACATCCACGATGCTACGAATTAGTGATGGGTCATTCTTGAACGATTCATTCATTTTGAACGAATCTTTAATATGACTCAGGACGAACGAGTCATCTTGGAGAGTGATTCATTCAGTTGTGCATGCGCAACATCCTATTAGGTTCTGTACTGGAATTAGTTCACCTGTTTCAAGTCTTCAGGTTTTTCAGAGTCGTTCGTTTATCTTATGGAGCTGTCACGTGATGCTGATTTTGCTAAAATTAATTAAATGAACTCGAAAAAAGATTTGTTCATTTTGCTGAATGAGACTCAAAAGTCGAAAATGATCGAACTTCCCATCACTACTACGAATCACGTCTAAGTTCATCTGTGTACTCCGGCTCAAAAAGGTAGAGTATGTCAAAAAACTCCATCTTATTTTCTCCTACAACTTCAGAACCGTTCGGCATCGTTGTACCTTTTTGTTTGTAAACAGCGTTAGACTTACCTGCACTTTCTTAGTCTTCGCATATTCGCTTTGTAAACACCGGGTCTGTAGTTCCGCGTGACCTTTCAACATAGTACATAGCGTCATGAATGCACATCCCAGAGCCTGTGCTACTCAAGCTTTTGTACTTAAAAAGTATGCACATTTCTATTTTCCGAAAAAAATGACCGATTGTTTCGCTAGATAAGACCCTTTTTCCTCGGCTGGGATCATTTAGAGCCCTTTGAAGCTGCATTTAAACTACATTTTGGAAGTTCAAAATCGGGGCACCAATGAAGTCCATTATATGGAGAAAAATGCTGAAATGTTTTCCTCAAAAACCGTAATTTCTTTACGACTGAAGACTGAAAGACATGAACATCTTAGATGACAAGGGGGTGATTACATTATTTGTGAATTGTTGTTCTGGAATTGGACTTCTCCTTTAATGTGTTCATCAATGCAATGTTGAAATGTTGAGTGAAACTTCTTAAAACTGAAATTATTTTTGTAAGGAGCCCTTTAATTTTCTGTGTGTTTAAAGCCATCTCACTAGTGTCTGGTTTTTGTGTGAATGTCCACAAAACTAGAAGACTTTCTGTATAAGCAGTAGGGGAGCGCGGGGCACAGACTAACGCGGGGTTAGTTGTAACACACTTGGTTTAAATATTTCCACACTTTAGCTTAACTAAATTTACAGTATTTACTGAAAAAAAGTGTTCCACATTTCAAAAGCCTTTTGAAGATCTTGCTTATTTTAATAAATAAAAAAGTAACTGTAGTCTGACGAGTGTTTGTTAAATGTGTTTGATATATTGTTTTTGTAAATTTATCTGCTTGATAAACTAGCGTCTGTGATAAGCCTTACTGTCCAACCGATCACCGACGCCCTCTATCGGTCATATTTCACAGAACACTTAAGACACTTAAACCAGTGCAATATAACAATAGTTTAGCTTACTCACTGTTCCAACTGTCACCGCATCTTAACAATCTGTTTTGTAAAGTCAGATGCCGTTTGCAAAATGTTAGCAAAAAATTCTTTAGGCGTATGAATACTGTAAATAATACATCTCTAGCATTTTAAAGACAAGTGACAACTTGCCCTGACCTAAAATTTATGAAAAATACACGTTTCTTAAAAACATAGTTTCCTTTCACTTAATTTGATAGGTGGCTCTTGTATAACACTCTGATTTTATGGCAAAAAATATACTTTTTTAATTATTGATTGACACAGACCTGACATATGTTACCAAATCCACACTCTCCCTCAGTTGAAACTCTCTCATTATATTCCTAATAAAAAATGGCTTTGAGTCAACCTGTTCCAAGCCAGTCAAGAAAGAACAGCTTATTGTTATTTAGTGGTCATAAAGCATTATTTATGCTCTGCCTAAACCACAAATCATCTAAATGTTGTGTAAATGTAAGTGCTGTACCCTTATCTGAAGTAGCTTCAAAATTGTGAGCTACTGTGGATGAGACAAGATGCAGACCACGTGCACCATGGGAAGCGAAGAGATTTGTCCATTATTGTTGCTAAGGCTAAAAGTACAGAATTTTTTTTTTTTTTAGTGACCACTGAAATGCAAAATATGCTACATACATCAAATATACATTATAAAATAATTTATTAGTTAGATTGATATACATTTTGGTATTCCAAAACAAAGACCATGGATTTCAGTAGGAAATAGTAGGCCGATAATGGCCTTAAATGTAAATATCGGCCTAATTTTTCACATACCGATATGTCTTGCCAATAAGAGGAATAACTCACATGTGCTCAGGGTATGCTAGCGATTACATGATGCAACCAGTGTAGCTCATTCTTGAAGCATAATTTTCCCTGAATGATGATTAGATTCACTGTTTTGGATCGCTGCATTTAATCTGAGAACGCATTTACAGAATACCACGTAATAGTACGTGCAGTGGCAGCTTCCCCCGGGTCCTAATGCCTGCTGCGTAAGGAGTTTTAGTTCTGTAGGGGGCGCTGTTGGCCTACTTCTAATAAAATTAAAGTAAAATACACAAATAACATTCAGACTGTTTCTGATTAAATAAAGCAGTAATTGATGTTGATAAAATCATAAGTATATTTTGATGTAAATGTCAGAAGCTATAGCTTACATGAATTTAAAAAAAACATCACAAACATGACACTTGCAAATTAAATAATTGTATAAATACTGATTTATTCATTAATGTACATGTACATTTTTTTAAAACAAGTTCTAACAGATTTTCAGAATTTTAACAATTTTTGCTTTAGAGTGAAAAAGATCAAGATATTGGCAAAAATCCAATATCGTGCATCCCTGGATTTCAATTTATATTTTTTTATGGTTATAACTTTTAGAACCATCTCAAACAGATATTAAAAAAAAAAAAAAATTTAAAAAACAATAATAATAATAAAAATATTAAT
>JAHKKF010515452.1:39476-50168 GCA_019740295.1 Labeo calbasu
TTTCCCTGCTGTTTGTTTCTATGTACACTTTGGATTATTATAATAAACTGCACTTATTGGATCTCCGCTCTTCTCCTGCTTCATCCCTCGCACACGACGACGCCCGTGACACATAGAGGGTTACAAGAATAATCATCAATTTTAATAGTAAGTTTCTCAAAAACAAAGAGTTTAACTCTCATTTGTTTAAAAAATAAATGAAATTGTTTTATGCCTTCGTTTGCACTGTACTCTAAATTAAAACTAACTTAAATTTCTAGTGTCACATAGGCACAAAATGATGACAAAATGTATAAATTTCAATAGGCTACTGAACTAACTTCAACAATGGAGCTATGAAGACAAATTATTTACACATATTATACACATTGTTTTTTTTTTTTTTAAGTTAATCCATTGATGTGCATTAGATGAACTGAATAGTCAACTCTACTATTTTAGATTATGTTTTAGTCAACAGAAAATAATTAATGAGGAATTACGAGAGGTAACGATATTACACATGCACTTCTAATCTATGTAAATTATTGAAGTCAAATACTTACATTTCCCTAAGCTGTTTAGCTGTAGTACAGTATTTATAGGCTTAATCATGAAGCATACAGTCAGCAGGGATGCAGTGGCCCCACTTTTAACTCTCTCTTTATATTAACCTTATTGTAGATGGATCCACAGAGTTAGACAAGAGAAAGAAGTGCAGTGTGGGAGTTCTACATCAGAGCCCTTGTTATTCTTAATTTTGGCATTAAAATTTTTACACTAGACACACACACATATATATATATATATATATATATATATATCAAATATAAAATAAAGTATGTTTTTTTTCCCCCCAGGATGAGAGCAAGCTATTATTCATGATTCTTTTTAAATTGCATATATTATAATGTTTATCTTAACGTCCAGACCATGTTTAATTTCTCTGGCCTCAGGCCAGAAGCCCCCCCTGCAATGATCTGAAGGACCGACCCCTTCACCCCTGGAATACGATTTTAAACACGAAAATGTAAATTGAATGTGATTTCAACTGAGGGATACCACTCCGATCTGATTTATACCACCTCAGATTCTATTTGACCCACTCCAACACCTCAAAACTTGTTGATTTTAACCATTCCATGCAGACAATCACAGGTGAATTTAAACTATAACTGGTAAATTCCAACATGCTTTTGCGCCCTGTCTGGCGCTGAGCCAAATAGATGTGATCAGTGCTTTTAGCCTAAATCACCACGATTCAGTGTTTTCAACCAGATAAAAAAATAATGGTAACACTTTCTATGAAGCCCGTATTTATAATACATTATAAGGGTATTCTTAAGGCGTTATAATGAATGCATAATGCATTATAAAAAACCTTATGTTGTATCATCTCATGAGTATTCATAAGAACAGTTTTAATGTATTATAATTTTTTACTTACTTGTGGTTATAGCTTTTAAGAGTATGATTACCTCCTCATAGTTATAACGTATTATAAGTCTCATATCTTGCCATGTTATGCATGTCACTTTACTTAAAGCATACAAAGACCACTTATGAGTAATAATAATAATAATAATAATATTTCTCAAAGAGCCATAAGATCAGGTATCAGATCAGATGAATGTGTAATATGACATTTGTATTATCAGTTTGATTATTTTGATGGTATTGCATGTCAGCTAGCAGTTATTATTATTAGTATTATGCTAAATTTATGCTAGCACTGTATTTTGATGGTTCCCCAAAAGACAAACTGATTATGAGTAACTTTGCAAGTACGTGAACCTGCTACCTAGCCTAACCTTAACCTAAGTATAGTAATACTCTAAGGCAGTGGTTCCCAACCACATTCCTGGACGCCCCCCAACACTGCACATTTTGCATGTCCTTTATCTGACACACCCATTTCAAGTCTTGGAGTCTCTACTAATGAGCCAATTATCTGAATCAGGTGTGTCTGATTAAGGAGACATGGAAAACATGCAGTGTTGGGGGGCCTCCAGGAACGTGGTTGGGACCACTGCTCAAAGGAGTGTTAGTAGACATGTAGTTGGAAAATTGCTTATTGTCAATAGACTAGAGGGATCATCAAATTATTTTTAGATTTTATATGCTGTCCAGTGTGTGTTATAAATAATCATAATCTTAAAAGTTATAACCTCAAATACTCAAGTATTATAATGTATTATAATTGTTGTTATGATTATTCATGAGATGATCTAACATATTATAAGGTTTTTTATAATGCATTATACATTCATTATAATGGCTTAGAAGTACCACTATAATGTATTATAAATAGAGGCTTCATAGAAAGTGTTACCAAAATAATGTTTCAGACATTTAACTTAATTACTAGCAAAAAAATACATTTGTTAAATACACACTGATGTTTGTGAGTTTGTTAAAGCACTGGTGTGTAAGGAAAGCTGCAATATTCCTTTTAGTTAAAATCTGACAACGTATTTTATTCATATATAATACCCCGATAATGCTCTGATTTTCCCCTCCCAAGAATCAGAGCAAAAATCATGGCTTGGCTTACCTGTTAATGTGAGACGTTCACAGATAGAATCTTGCATGAAAGCTGCAAGCATGTTACCTAACATATGTAAACATTAGTTGCTGAAATGACGATCTGCTGTGTAAGATCATGTGAGGTGTCCCCTCCAGCATAGTAATTCTAATAAAAAATTGTAGTGTGTGATGCGCCACGATTACCCATTGTGACTGGACTGTTTCATAGCCACAATCATTGAATCAAGTGGCCAGCGTAAATCTTTGACACCCTCACTGGACAATGCCTGTGCATTCTTTTATCCTCCCAGATGACCCAGAGGGTAGAGGAGAAAAAACTGCAATAACACTTGAGAGCGGAAAGAACTGGACATAACCTTAGGGAAAAAAAAACTTTGCCAAACTGGGAGCAAAATCTATAGAGTAGCCTACAAATCTTAAATATGTTTGAGAGGCTGTAAGCCATCAACAGCACCACCTTAAGAGTCAAAAAGTCTCAGAGGCTGACTCTAGAAGAACAAAAACAGGACAAAAAGGTCTCAGCTCTCATGTCTATCACGTAAAACAGGGAGACAAGGAAATATCATGCCAAAGAAATACTCTCCATCAGTATGTGCTAAGCAGAAATCACTGCCAGATACATCTTAATCATCAGGCGCTAACAACCACATTAGAACTGGGATGTGGACAATGTCCAAATTGTGTTTCCTGCACCAAGATGCAAATAGTCTCCACTTATGACCTAGTAGAGGAAGTCCTCAGATTTAAAATGATCTCTATTACAATTGAAATAACAAGCTCCATTAAAGAGCCCTATTCACTGGCCATACCCAAAGCTTCCATGTGCTCAGTCAAGGGTTCCATGGTGTGCCCCAAAAACAACAGATCGGCTCTGACTGGTATCTCTTAAGGAAGTTGCTCCAGAAGAGCTACCAGATCCAAAAAAACAAACTCAGGATGGGCATTGCGGTGCCAAAAACAGAAGAAAACTTCCGTCTTCTCATACTTTCACCAGTATTAATAGAATCAGTTTGACTGGCAGAAAGGCATACAAGCATGTTCTCAGCGTGTGTGAGCCAGATCATTGTACAATATCAGCTGTGGGCCCATCAGGTATGCCTCCTGTCTCTGACACTTTTTAACATCTCGGAGAAAATAATGATGGAAGCATTGGAGAACCACACAGGAACCATCAGCATTGGAGGTTGTAACAACCTGTGCTTTGGAGATGACATCGATGGGCTGGTAAGAGAAGAACAAGAACTGAATGACCTTGTCAACTGACTGGATAAGACATCTTCCAAGTATAGGATGGATATTAGGGCTGAGAAGACAAAACTGATGACAAACTGTCCTTAAGGTATTGTAATACAAATAACCATCCAGAACCAGGACCTGGAACCAGTCTCATTTCAAATACCTTGGCACTATGATACTTGCTAAGGGATCATAAGCAGATATTATGTCCAGGATAGCCCAGACTACAACAAAATGCAAAATACCATTAGGCAGCATACTGGGCCCTATAAAGAACTCCTGGTAGTAGTAAGAACAAGGGAATTGCAGTGATATAGATATGTCCCCTACTCGCCTACCCTGTTGGACTGGCCAAAATCATTCTTCAGGACATTGTTGAAGATACAAGAAGGAGAAAGAGACCAAGGATCTAGGCCAAGAATCAGCAGTGATGAAATGAGCTGTCAAAACGTGCTGTTGACTGGGGCAGACCACATCACCACTCCCTTGAGCAAGAGCATAAACCATGTTCCCATAAAGCACAGAATTGGTGTATCCAGCAGGAAAATAAATAAATACCTTCCTCATATCTGTGAGTTTGAACCACAGATGTCTGTGGTGCCTGTTGCAATTTCTTTGTGGCAACATACCGGCCACATTAGACCAGCCCAAATTAAGCCTCTCCACAGAGCACAAGACTACAGGATTCAAAGCAGCTCAATATAGGCTGGTGAAGGCTGCGCCTCCTGACCCCTGTGAAGGCAAGCATGAGCTAAACCACCACTGAAATCCTCAAAGTCCAACGCGGTGATCATAAATATGTCATCTAGGCCAGAATAAGACAGCTTATGTGTTAGGAAATAATGCATTTAAAACGCTCAGATGAGAGAAATAGAGAAAGAGTAAAAGTGAGCTTGCAACCTGAATGGGCAGGGCACACCCTGTGCCTGATAAGCCAGGGTGATGGCATCCACTATCCAGTGGGTCATCCTCTGCTTGGAGACGGCATTTCCCTTCTGTAGGCCTCTGTAACAGATAAAGAGCTGATCTGAGGTCCTGAAGCTTTGTGTCTGGTCCACGTACCATCTTAAGGCTTGGATGGGACAAAGCAAAGCTAGGGCTGGGTCTGCCTCCTCCTGGGGCAGCACTTACAGGCTTACCACCTGATCCCTGAAGGGAGTAATGGGAACCTTGGACACATAGCTGGGCCGGGGCCTCAAGATTACCTGGGAGTCTCTAGGCAACTCTAGGCAAGATTCATAGACCGAAAATGCATGCAGGTCCCCTGCCTTCTTGTTGGAGGCCAGTGCAATCAGGAGCAAAGTTTTCATTGACAAAAACTTCAGTTTGATTGATGCAGTAGCTCAAATGGGCCCTGCTGTGATGCTCTGAGTACTAGAGACAGGTCCCAAAAGGGTATAGAGAGGGGTCGGGGAGGGGTCGCCCCCCTAAAGAACCTGATGACCAGGTCATGCATCCCTACCAACTTCTCTTCTACGGGGTTGTGGTACGCATCAATCACAGCAACATAGACTTTAAGGGTGGAGGGACCCAGTGAGTGCCGTGCTGCCACACCCACCTCGGGACTCGGCCGTGGAGCCAGTGTTGACGCGGTCTCATATGAAGCAGCCGCCATATGCAACTGCAGCTGCCATATGCCCCAGGAGCCTCTGAAACTGTTTCAGTGGGACCGCTGTCCTGCTCTTGAACATATTCAAGCAGTTCAACACCGACTGAGCACATTCCTGCATGAGGCAGGCCTTCTGTTTGACCGAATCCAATTCATTACTGAGAAAAGAGATCCTCTGCATCGAGGAGAGTTTGTTCTTTTCCCAGTTGACACGAAGGCCCAACCGGCTGAGGTGTGATAGCACCAAGTGCTAGTATGAGCCAGTCGTTGAGGTAGTACCCTGCTCTCTCAGGGGAAAGAGGGCCTTTGCGACTTTCGTGAAGACACGGGGGAACAGGGACAGCCTGAAAGAAGGATCGGAAAGGATCGAAACATGAAAGTACACGTCCTTGAGGTCGATTGCTGTAAACCAATCTCGGGAATGGACAAACCTGAAGATGCGCTTCTGTGATCTTGAACGGTAGCTTGTGAAGGGCCCGGTTCAAGACAGATCCAAGATGGGTCGTAACCCACCTCCTTTCTTGGGTATTATGAAGTATCGGCTGTTACTGCAGCCTTCACTGAAGTGAAGTGGACACCCCTGAACTTAAGAGGGCACTGGGCGAACTGAATCGTGTAGCCGAGTCTGATGATCCAATGGAGCCAGCGAGACTGACTGGGGAGTGCTATCTAGGGCCAAGTTCTCCACCAGACATGGGGGCATTTAGGAACCAAGTCTTGTCGGTCTCCCCTCATGGCACTCCTGGACCATCGTATTGGACATTGCATAACCCAGAGGCTGTAGTGCAAGGTCCGAGTTCTCTGAGAACTTCCGGGTTATGACCACCCTTGTGCAGGCCCCTTAGTGCTTTGGCCTGATGACACGGCATAGCGTGTAGGGCGGAGGCAGCTTCTCCACACACTAGAGTCACTAGAACCCCGCCTTTTTGCAGGAAACGGAGCCTGGTCTGCAAAAATAAAAATAAAAAAGTAAATAAATAAAATGCTCCCAAAATGAGAGCATGACTCATCCACAAAAGCTGTCTCAGCTCTGTCCAGACACGTGATGCAGCGATTGTGACCAATCACTCAACACCAGGTAATGATCGCACCTAGAAATGCACAGGTGGAAAGGCATCAATATCCAGACGCAACGTTATCTTTATAAAACCATAACGTCGAGTTGGTACAGACACAATGTCGCCTTTAAAAAGGTGAGCCACCCGCAAATGCTTTTAGGATTGCTCTTTTAACATGCAAACAGGGGATAGTGCAGCCTGATGTGTGCAACAGAGGTCGCATTAACTGAAAATTGTCCGCTCTTGACAGATTTTTTTTATCAGTGACAGAAAAATCTAAAGGCCGTCCATCACTGTGACAGATTACACTGAGGGTAATCTATTGTAAACTGTAGCTATAAATCCCACCCCTGTCCAGTTGGTGGAAAGTGTGCTCCAGTCTGGCAGCAGAGCAAGGGATCCAGAACAAAAACAAAACACACAAATGATTTCCTATGCGTTTGATTGCACACAGGCGAGTACACAGAAGCTACAACGATCTATCATGCCACATTAAAAATGGCATGACAACGTCAAAACGGTATTTATTGCTTGAACGGACAGAATTTGAAATCTGAGACTCTGTTTTGTATCGAAAGTAACACAAAGCCTAGCCTATTACTATTTATTGGGAGGAAGGCACACTGTGTACTGTTCTTTCGTCAGCTAACAAACAGCATAGACCAAAAATTCAATTGGGATTTAAGAATCGATATTGGTTCGTCAAAATGAGAATCGATTAAAATTGAAAAATCGTTTTTTTTTTTGTTTGTTTACCCAGCCCTAGCATATTTTGTTGTTTTTAAACACTGCATTGTTGTCCTGTAGTTTCATGATTGAAAAATGAAAAAAAAAAAAAGTGAACAAAAGTAAAAGCAATTAAATGAAAATTATAATATAAAAATTAAAATGACGGGTAATAATAGATCATGACGGAATTTCTACTACCCAAAATGGACAATGTTAAAGTCTAGTGCAACCTCTGGTGTGCAACCCACTCAACAAGGGAAAACGACCACCGCTGAAGCGCTGTACCGCCAATACCAAGAGCTCCAAAATTGCACTGATCTTGTTCAGTTTTTTCTCCATATAATAGTCAAGAGCAGAACGATGTGATCCCTCATCACCTTATGTCTCTTATGCCCGTGCCGTCATGAGCAGCAGCTGGATGCAATCGTTGCATGCCAATGTGCATTGGCCTGTTTAGTTTACATTCGATGTGGATTGGTCTCTCTAAGCAAGATCCCAAAGTCGGTCATATTACCGATGGGACGTCAAGAGTGACCGACTGAAAGGGAACAGAAGAGAGGGGCGGGGTGAGCAGTAGCTCATTATCATTTAAAGGAACATGCACCGTGCAATGTTTTTATAGCAGAACTGTTGCCATGTGTTGGAGCTCATGTAAACAAATCTGTGATTCTAATCAAAACTAGTTTAATCATAAAATAATTATACTTCTTTCCCACTGGCCAAAGCACAGGGTCAAAGTGTCCATGTGCAAGTGATGGCATAACTTATGTACACTCATGTTCAAGTTTCAAGCCATGCTGATTTCATGAACAAATTGGCTTCCCTGCACAAATGCCATTGGCTGAAAGGCCTTTTAATGTGTACTCTATTCAGGATTAAGAACCGCTGCTTTACAACATTGATTTTGAAACTTGTTAATCTAGAGTCGTTAGAAGACAGAATTACGATTCATATATAAATAGATTTTTTTCTTGCACCCCTCGTTTTGTTGACATGGCAACAACTTTTCCTCTTCTTCCCTCACCACCTTTGTTGCATGTTCCTGGGGGTGGGGTTTATGTAAATACAGTATCTGGGTTTGTGATGTCACCAACCTGTGAAGTAGCTTGTTGTAGTCTCTACAAGCCATTTTTGTAGGCATTAAACTGCCATAAATTTAAAAGACAATATAATCGTTTGCATTGAACTTTGAAATCGCTATCAACCACCCCTTTAACTGTTCAGCATACTAGCTTAGCATACCAGTAGCCTGACAGCTTTATAGCTTATTAAATCCAAAACCTGGAACTGAAGGCTCATACCATTCTTATTTAGCTCTACTTTAAGCTAACTGAATGGCATCTAAGCTAATGTTAGCCTTTTTGCATTACAGTACATCCCACTTTTGGTAAACTTAGCCTGGATTTAGCTAAGGCCCAGCCTGATGTTGTGTCCAGTTTCTACATATTGTGACCTGTGCCAAGCAAAAGGCAAGGGATATTCAGTGGATCAACATCTGCATCTCTTCAGCATTCCTAATCGTCAGCAAAGATGACAAACTGCTGCTGTTTTTGCATAGATACTACATCCACCTGCACTATTCAAACCAAGACGACATGTAAAAACACTTACACTTTAATCTTACAGTTCAATCAATGTAGTAATATATTAACTTAATTGCTAAAGTACTGACATTATGTTGACTGAATAGCTAGCAAACTGCCTCTCTTATGCATCCTACTTTCTCTTTATTATCCAACATCAAATGGAGTTTTTCATGTCATGCCACAGTTGTCTTGAGTCAAAATTCTATCACAGCATAACAAATGATATCCCCATCTTAAAACTTTATACAGTTTTATCCAGATACAGTGTACTCACATAAACATACAATACAACAAATCTCCAATGTGGATTGTTTACAGTATATCATGTGTATTTCAAGTAGGATAACAAATAAATACATTAAATTTGATCTTTTGTGTGTGTGTGTGTGTGTGTGTGTGTCGCGGGTTGAGGAAGAAGTAAAAGTGATAGAATTATAATAAAACAATAATATATATCAGCAAGTAATGTGACTGTGACTGTGGTAGAACACTTGCTGTCTATGGAGGGTCAGAGAGCTCTCGAATTTCATCAAAAATATCTTAATTTGTGTTCTGAAGATGAACAAAGGTCTTACGGGTTTGGAACAGCTTGAGGGTGAGTAATTAATTAATGACAGAATTTTCATTTTTGGATGAACTAACCCTTTAAGCCCTAATTAGCCAGTAACTGATAAGTGATGGTAAAAGGATGCAGAATGCATCAAATGCATTAACAGCTTGTGCCAGCAGGGAAGCTTTTGGGGCCCCTTGCATTTGCATGATTTTCAACTTGGTTACTACCAGTGCTGGGAAGGTTACTTTGAAAATGTAATAGGTTACAGATTACAAGTTACTCTATTTAAAATGTCAGTAGTGTAACTTTCAATTACTTTGTTAAAGTAATGTAACATTACATTTGATTACTTATTGATTACTTTTCTAAATTTCTAATATTTTTAACTGTTAATCATTTTGAAACCTTACAGTAGCACTTAACACTGATTACTGTCAGACTTTCAAAATCCTTTATCACTTCAATTAAGATTATAAAAAGTAAGGGATAATATACATCTTAATTTTGCGATTAACAACTGGTTGGATGTACATTATCCCACTTATTACACAGATGCTTGCCACAAAAGTAAATAATTAGACACAAAACACTGACCTGAGTTGAAATATTTGAATGATTAAACTTCCATGAAGAAATCAGTTGCTATCAAGCGGCAAGTTGACAAAATTAAAAAATTGTACACATGACATTGAATAGAGTTTTAATATTTTATTAGCTAACCAAACGCAAAGCTTTCACCAAGAAAATCTGTCAAGTGTATAATGCCAACTTAAGTTGCCCGGATGAGTCTGTGTTATTAGCTTTTACGAGTTGTTATCGGGGAATAACATACCTTGGAATGTAATGACTCACCAATCAGAATCAAGCATTGCACAAAGCCATGTAATAATTTAATTTAAAGCAAAGCCACCACAAATTCAGACTTAACACCTCTTATTTACTTTAAGATCATTCTGAGTTAAATACAGATTTAAAATCATAAGAAATAGTTTAATAGATACTGGTTTTAAAATCAAATGTTTAGATAGTTATGACTAGGAAACTGTAACCAGGAGTGAGAGGCGAGAGGCGAGCGGATCCATATGCAAGCTTTATTGTAGGAACGAGACAGATACGTGGTCGTACAGGCAGGGTCGAGACGGGAGCAGACAGGTAAATCACAGGCAAAAGAAGAGAATAGTCCTTAAACAAGCGAAAATCCACAAGGCAGGCGGCTAGGCAGACGAAAACGAGGAAACCAGGCGGGAAAGACAAAACACTGGGAACTAGGAACTCGGAACCAGAAACTATGAAACAGTAACAATAACAATACAACAAAACAACGATTCAACAATCCATGAAGTGTAACTGGGGAGGACCGGGGTTTTTATAGAACGCCTGATTGGTCACGGGGGC